>VYZV01044110.1:7971-51883 GCA_013401275.1 Pandion haliaetus | reverse complement strand
CTCTTTCTACCTTTCCTTGATTTATCTCATGTCTTCGTCATCCCAAGGTGAAAATGGTGAATTTATCTTCTACTGAAGACAACTCTTTAAAAAGAATCTGAATCGCTAAGGCCAAGCCCAGAAGCAACTGGAGGCAATTAGGAACACTTTCTTTAAAACTCGCACCCAACCTACACATGCTTAACTTGGGAGATCAGAGAGAAATATAGCTAGAGGATAGCAGTACTAATAGCTACCAGATCTAACAAAGCATAAAGGTGTGCACCGGAGAACTGTGGCAATATTGACTGTGTGTTCATTAAGGATATGAGTGCCAGATGATGAAAGCATTGCTCTGCTGGGAGACATTTTACTACTTAAAATGGCAGATAAAGTTACTCTCTGCTTTCTTCTCTTGGTTAAAAAAAAAAAGTGCAGAACTTGTTGGCCTGAAAGTATTCCTGGGATGAAGTTTCCAGCAGTCTTCTACTATCCTCTGTGAGGAAGCTTAATCACCGCTTCCAGAGCTTGAAACCTATCAAGAACATTAAGATTAGTATGTAGTAATGTCACTCCCTTCACTCTTGATGACTAACACTAACAGCCTCATATATTTAATGCATCTGAAACAGAATTTGGTATCATTACAGCAATGAGAAGTAAATCACCTCTCTGTGAGACTAATTTTGTTTCTTTTTCACTCTTTTCTGCTTGCTTCCATTTCAGTGGTATTCTCTCAACAACAGAGAAATCATGTTGCTTTACCCTTTAATCTGAGCACTGTATTCTGGGATTTTTTTTTTTTTTTNTCCCTAAGTGCCCTGTCTACACATATTTTAAATATCTCCAGGGATGGTTACTCAACCTCCTCCCTGGGCAGCCAGCTCCAATGTTTGATAACCCTTTCAGAGAAGAAATTTTTCCCAATATCTAATCTAATATCTGTGGTGTTCCATTGCGGCACACTTTAAAACCAAGTGCATCAAATCAATCATTGACCAAATAATTTACTAACAAATCAGGTGGTTTGAGTTAATTGATTTTAATATTTTCAGTGTTCTTTGTGTCTTTCATCCGAGCTATTCTATAGAGTAGGGAAACGGAGCTTAGGCTTGAGATGTTAAAGGGCACCGTGAGCGAGGGGATTCAATAGCTCCACTTACATGCAATGGTACCGATGCAAAGTGAATGGTATTAGTGCGATCTGGAGGTCTTTTCTGCTTTATTTGTAACATTTTTGTGACTGCCAGGTCTGGAATATAACAATCCTCTGAGGAAAAAGCCTTTTCCTGTTACTTGTGCTGTTAGCCACCCCTTGTTCTCTTTGCGTTCTCATAAAAGCAGAGCGCACAGTTCTACAGTTATGTACGTATTTTTATACTTTGAGCCTTGAATGCTGCGAATTAAGGCTCTGAGAGAGCCTCATCATGTTCTCGTTTAGCAATGATGGAAATCTACCTACTGCTTAAGTGAATTCATTAGTTCCCTGGCTATTTAGATACAAGCTTTAGACAAGCAGAAGTCTGAGCAAATGACTGGGCTCAGCAAGATCACCAACCTTCTACTTTTTTATTATTTTTTTTTTTCCCCAGGTTGCCAGGTCAAGTCTGCTGGAAGTTCCAGAAGGAATGTTAGAAAGTGTGAGGGTCATTACATCTGTTTGAATCTGCTGTGAATTAAGACCTTACAGCCATACCTAGTCCTCAAAACACAAGTGTCTCTCAGTTTAATAAAGTGAATTGAAATTTTCACTCAAAGGTGTAGGAATGCCAACATTGTTTATTCACACATGGCAACCATAACTAAACCAATATTCACATTTATATGAAATCACTGAAGGCAATATATAATGTTATGTGAAAAATACTAAGTGATATGTCCCACTATACATGAGCAAGCTGCTTAATATTGCATTTACAAGGTGTCTTGTATTTTATAATACTTTAAAATAGCTGTAGGTGGGTTAAAATATGGTTTAAATGCAGAAAAATCATCCTTTCTACTACTACTGTATTGAGAATTTCATTCTTTTCAAAAAGCAACTTTTTAAAGTGTCAGTAGAAACAAAGGAAGCTTCCTATGATAGGTGTGTGTATTAAAATAAACTACAGATTTTAAAAGAAAAGAAACAGTGGTTATATATTATATGGCATGAGGAAGGAAGTTCATTATAATTAAATGCTGCAATCTGAATGTACTACCAGCTGTTATGCTGAAGGCTGGTTTACCAGATTGAAGTTGTGGACTCATTGCTTGACAGAATTTGGAAATTGCCTGCATATTGGGCAAGGTAGCATCTCTGCTTTCTTGAGATTACAAGGGAGAATTTCTGGCTCATAGGTAAAGGTATTGCCTGCCTGTGCAAGAGTGAGAGATAAATAGAAGACCCAATGATTAAAGATACTAAATAATAAACAGTTTTGTTTTCTTCTGTAGGGTTTCTCTTTTTTTATTTATTTGAGAAATAAATGTTACTGGTTTTGTTTCATTGTTTTTTAGGGTCCCCCTTGCCTGAAAAGAGGTGGAAAAAGCTATCAGTTATATTTCCTATTTGGCTTGCCAGACAGTTAAGGAATAGCAGGGTAGTGAAAAAGTGTGTGTGAAAGCACCATAACTCTGGGCCAGGACCAAACTTAGCCTAGCTCAAGTCAGAGGTAAGATGCAACTGTTTGTCTTCAGCAGCAGAGCGTGTGAACAGTCTGGAAAAGAGCTAGAAGATTTTGAAGAGCGTCATTCTAGTCATGTTTTAAGCTAGTCATTCTTTTCTTTCAGGTTTCCCAATGCAGAGGCCAAAAGATTTAAGAATTAAAAAAAAAAATAAAATCAANTTTTGCTTGTTCATGCTGATGTTGTGGTCTTTTTTTTCCTGCCCCTATTAGTTTTTCATCTTGTCTGTCTACTTCTATATGTAAAATTCCATCTTCTACAAATGCTTAAACCAACAATGGTGTATTTTGCTTTGGTTTTTTTAAACAAAAAAAAAAGTGAGAAGTGAAGGCAGAGGAGAGCAAGAGCTGTGCAGTCGAAGAGTGGAGAGTCACTGCTAATTTGTGCTGTGCATGCTGTATGCTTGAGGGAGCTTGGGAGATTGGTGAAAAGCAGAATGAAGATGAGGAAAAACCCAACTTGCTTGCCAATGGTGTAATTAAGTGCTATTTATCCTTTTTACAATATTTACATTGGCAGTGTTTCATTGGGGATTTATGGCCGTCTGTCTTAGATTTATTGTATACGTTGTGGATTTTGCAATTTAACACCACTTTGGAACTAGAACAAATCCCTCTGCTGTGTATATCCCAACACCTGACTTTCCTGAGGATAAGAAAAGTTTCATGCATCTGCTTTACAGCACTTCACAAAATACTGCCTGGGCTGATGTCACATCAGTGGACAGTAAACTGAGCCAGCAACGTGGTAACACTCAAAATGTCATTCCAGGATGTATTTTAGCACTGCAGACGTGGCAGGCAGTCTTCAACTGTTACAGAGTCTGACATTTTTAATGTATATTCTTCTCTTTTGTTTAGCTTTAAAACATTTTTATTTTTTTTTTACTGGCCTTCTTTCAACTTGGTTCTCATTTTAAAACTTTTTTCTTTTTTTTTTGCAAGTATGTACCTTTTCTTAAAACATGTTACAAAAAGCTCAAGCACATCTAACATCTTCCTTAAAGTGAATGGAAAGATACAGCAAATGGGTATTTTCTCACTGCCTTTCCTATTGCTCAGTTTTCTCTGCGGATGCGGAATGCCACAAGAAGAGTGAAATTCTGCTCTGACTGCAAGTAACTTTCCCTAGAGTGTAGCCTGGGCAAAAAAGTGAGGGTGTATCATGCCCCATGAGGGTGAGTCAACATTTTGTGGTAGAAGCAGGAGTTTGCTGGTTTGCTACTTGAGCTAATTGTGAAAAGGCACAGAGTGCATGCCCTGTGATGAGAACTGTGCTTACACTAAACAGTTTTAGGACCTGTCTACAAACCGTAGGGTTGTTGCTGATGGCCTGGGGCTATACCCCCCAACACAAGAAAACAGTAGTAGCAATTAAAACAACGTGGAAACATTCTCATAAAATGGAGTCCAGTAAAAAAGTCTAATTCACCGAAGCTTCTGAAACAAGGAGGAAAAACATTTTATTGTAGATATGTCAACAAAATTGAGTCATCCAGGACTCCAGGGCCTCATGCTGGCTGCCTGCAGCTGGCTGCTCCCTTGGGATTAGGTACAGGACCCTAGTTTGAAGGACAGCCTTCCCCCACACCTCTGTGTCTTAAAGTGTATGCCTGTCCCTTTGCAAGTAATTTCAGAATTTAGACACTTTTTTTGGTCCTGAGTAGTTTTTGCCAGTACTTAATCAGAGATGAAAATTCTGTTCTTTTTTTTTTACTACCTTTAATAATATTATCTATTTACCTGAGATGATACTTAAAAACAGCGCAGAGCAACAGTGTAGATTAACAGAAATTAATGATGATAGGAATAACTCTTGCATTAAAGATCTGTATTGTGAGACAAAAAAAATATGCAAATTAAGAAAAGCAGCAAATTGGACCTGTCTGTGTTGTGAAGTCCTGATTCATGCTGTCTTTGTACTGAAGTGATCCCATTGTGGGAATGTTGTGTCTGTGCTCACTCTAAAACTTAATTGCAGTGTTAACCTGCCTTCATATAAATGAATGTTTCACACTCTTTCCCAGTTCTACTTGGACTGCTATTTATTCAAAAGCCTGTGAGAGTTGAGTTTTAGCCTCTTTCACCAAAACTTCAGTGCTAGTGTTGTTTCAGCTGAGCTTTTAACGTCTCCCTTAAATGACCAACATCAACACCACCTAATTTATTTTTTTTGTTGTTCTTGGCTGAGACTGAGAAAAGGCTATATTCTGTAAATATGTCACTTGTACCTAAAACTTTACCTCCCACTTCACTCTTACTACAGCTTGTTTCCTGATAGATCAAAGGCCTGGAGGCCTGCCGAGCTGCCGTGCTGCCCCTGCAGTGTTTTGAAAGATCCTGGATATAGTCTTCTCCTGCCGTACCCTCTCTGTGCTCTGTCCCTGCCTTCTGTCAAGAAGCCTGTCACAGTCCCTCCGCTTCTGGGTGTTTCTCAGCCTAATACTCACGTTACCTTTACCTAGAGTGGGCAAACACGCTAACCCAGAGCCTGACCAAAGGGTGGTTGCACTGGTGCGGCCTGCATGGGCTACCCTTTCATGTATGACTGCTGTGCTGTCTGTATAGTGCTTGTGCTCAGCAATGCTGATTCTTCAGGCTTTGTGTTTTCCTTTCAGCTTGTATCAAGCATGTGTTGCTTCTCTGCACACAGGCATCTCAAAGAGTTTCTCAGCTGCCTCTCTATCATCCCCGAGTCCAAATTACAACTGTCAATTATACATGAAAGGCAGGGGAGATCAAAGTCTTCCCTTAGTCCTGCTACTTGTGCATCTGCTTTACCCGTAGAACTGCAAAACCAAACTTCTTTTTCAAAGTGCTCCTCTTCAGTTTAACCTGGTACATTTTATCAAAATTATCATCTCGGTAGGTTGCTACTATTGTACGGTGGATAATGAAGAACATTTATATGCTTATAAATGCCAAAAGAATTTAAAGCATGTGAAAAGGACATTTTACAAAGAGTAATTTAATGATTCCTTTCGATGTTTGACAAGGATTTTACCTGGAGTCAGAAATATTAATGAATTGGACCATTTCAGAGGAAGATAGCAAAAGAGGGGAAGAAAAGATGGTTTTGTTTGTTTTGTGTGGGGTTTTTTTAAGGGTTATAATTGAAAAAATGAGTAATGCTCAAAGGTAAAATTCTGACCCCATTTATGTGAATGTTACTGCATCATCCCTCATACTCTTGATATACAACCCATTGTTGAATGTATTGTATACATCCATCCTGAGGAAAATTAAGGAGAAACTCTGAAATGGAACACATCTAAGTGTGTTTGTTTGATTGTTTTTTCAAACTAATGGTCCCCACATCCAACAATCTTAAGAATTTTTAAATGTTCTTATTAAAATATGATGACTTAAAGTAAATAAGCTCATTATGTGTATTCCAGCTCCAACTTCAATCTGATGAAACATAAACACCTACTTAAAGATTGGATGTTGAAATGCTCCACTTTATCATCTTTTTAAAGGAAGTATATATTGATAAACAATACCAAAGTACTGCTCCAGTGTTGGAGAAACTGAGCTTGATTAAGTTCTTGCAAGGAAATGTGTATAATGTACCACTGTGCTGACATATGTTTAAGGATTTTAACAGTAGTTTAATAAGTAATGTGAGCTGCTTTGGTCTTCAGCTAAAGCTTCTTTGTACAGGGATTTCTCCCATGTAGTGGTTCTTGGTTCCCTATGGGTTTTGTCATTAAGCATGGCAATTTACTTCATGTCAGTGAGCACTCTAATAAAGGGAACTTTTGGTGCTTTAGTCTTCTGGTTGGTTGAGCTGGTGGGGGTAGAGCCAAAGAGAAAAAAAAATATACAAAATACTTTGTTAAATTAAAAACTGCTCAGCTGGATGTTTATTCTGAAGACTTTGGAAAGTGTGTGCACAACAGTAAATCTCGTTTATAGGGTACAACAAGGAAAAGGGTCCACTTTGCTGGCATTAGTGCTGTACTTAGGGCATGTCATCTGTATCTGTCACCAAGTTGCAATTAATTCTGAATCATCATCATCAGTCATTCTGTCTTTTCACAGACATTGAAATCTCTTAGTAATTGCAAGCTATTTGAGGCCTACCTCTTTCTATTTAGTGTGATTCAAAGAGGTTACTCTAGTATCATTGACATCTTATGTTCTTTTTCAAATAAGTGGATCAATATCGAAGTGCTTTAAAAAAACCAACCTACCAACCAAAACACAACCAACACTACACATATGCACACACAAAACCCAGGCTAATTATTTCACTGGGTGAGGTTTAATGTGATACTGGCTATAGAAATGACAGCTTTGTACACATCCTGGTTCATTTTGGAAATGTTTTTAATCTTGCTGTTTGTGCTAATCTAGAGAAGAAAGAAGCTTTACGTAACACCATTCCAAAGATGAGGCATCTCTGTTCTTGTTTCACAGGTCTGTAAAGTGTAAATCATACATCTGAAGCATTTTCAAGAAGAATGTAATGCACCTCAGCCTATGTTTATTAAAAGTGTGCTTTCCAATTTGAATTCTGTACACTAATTAGACTAGTTAAGGAATGCTAGTTAGGATGCTAGTCTGACTTTGGCTGAGCCTGTTTAAATTCAGAGCATCTCCACTCACTGCTCTGATGTTGTTCTCTGTTTATGTCAATGTGGAGGTGACCATAGCTTGGCTTCCAGCAGTTTGGCCCAATACAGGTGGGCAGAATGAAAGAAAGGCTGCGACGTTTTAAAGCATCTCCATGTGTTGGTCTTCTGCACTTAGAGGGAGAAAAGCAAACAAGCACCTGGAAGTAGTGAAATCAGTTTGTTTNTGGGTGTGGGGGGCTTGCTCTGAGGAGCAGATACTTGCCCTGGCACCTCAGTCCCTTCCTCCCTGTCCTCTTACAAAGCAAAACGACAGCAACAGTGGTTTTGCCTTGCACAAAATCAACCTTAAAGTCTGTAGGCAAATTGCCACTCTAATGTGAATTATGTTTTGCAGGATGTCACTGGTATGTCTGGCCTCGCACTGGGTATTTGTATCGGTGACTCTGGAAAAGTGGCTCTTTAGGTGCTCCTGTCTGGTGACACTTTCAAGACATTGTTGTTGTTATGTACTGAGGAAATCTTGAACTTCTTTCATGAAAAGCAAGAGACCAGTTTTTATTTTTATCAGGATAGCCATTACCCCAGCTAGCAGGGTACATGCTTGAACTTTAATGGACTGATTCTAGCTTGATTAGGTGGACTGTAGATGTCATTTTTCATATCTAAGGTGAGCACAATTACCACCGGGCAGCTGGTTTTCTTAGGTGGTTCTTACTTTCTTCTCTGCTCTTTGTTTTAGTTGTATTTACCCCCAAAATGATCAAGCTTACTTTGTAGCTCAGTGGCTAAGACAGATTTCTGGGATGAAGTTGGGTGAGGCATTCCGTGTTCCAGTTAAGTGCTCTAATTTTTACAGGGTTTACTTATTTGGAGGTAAGAGAAAATGGGCTTTTTCTCCCCCTTTTCCTCTTTGAGCCAGAAATGGTCTTCTCATCTAAACTGGTTCACATGTTCCTTCAGGCAATCCAATTTTTATGGAAAAAACTTTCATCAGAAAATCCCTGACTTTTTGTGCTCCCTGGAGACCCATATCTACTGGATTTTAGTTTCTTCGTCTTTGACGCATTGGCACAAAAAAGACTCTAGTAAGAAGCAGAAGCAAACCCACCATTCATCTTTCTCTACTACTCTCCGATTTGTAAATGAGCAAAGTTTGGTTATATACTTACATGCAGTAATTATTCTGTAACAATTAAAATACTGTAGTTTTTCATGGTTCTAGCAGTGAATACCTTTCTGTTGATTATTAGAAGACTATAAATGATAATGATAACAATAACTACTAGTCCATTTTGGAATTCTAAACCTTTCTCCTCCAAATCAATAACTTGAATTTTGTTTTGGACATCTTTCTGTTTTGAGATGCGGCAGGAAAATTTAATATTCATATTCATTATATTTATATTCCAATATGGCTAGGAGAAACATTTAAAAAAAATTGGTAAGTTTTAAGAAACTTAACTATAGAATCATCCATAGTTTACTGACAGGGTTTAGTGTGAACAACTTCTTAGACTTCAATCCTCTAAGAAAGATTTTTTTTTTTTTTTAGTACCGTCTTGTGAATTCAATTATAACATTGCTACTGTGGTTGGTTGGTTTGTTTATTTTTTAAAGAATGGGAATTCTGAAAACCAAAACCCACTAGAGGATTTGCTTGGTGCCTGTGAGTGGGGAAATGAAAAGGAATGGGGAAAGAAGGAAGGTTGGTGGAGCTCCAATGATCCGGTGCTGACAGATTAGTGTCTGGTGGTATAACAACTGCTAGGAAAACTTAAAGCTGTTGAGGTGGCTTCCACTTACCCCAGTCTCCTGGGCAGTCTTATGGTTGATGGCTGTATGTTTTTGGAGGGGCTTGTTTGTTTATATTTTGCTGCTTATATTTTCTGTAATATGGGTTAAATATCTGAGCTGCAGTTCATCAGTTTTCAGAAAGGCTTCTGCAGTGTACTGCAGGTTTCAGAATTGACTCTGTGTCAGTGCTTGATTGGTAATCACTGTAATACTAGTCCAGTGATCAAACTCTGCAGGTTTTTCTTTGACTAAGTGGAAAATGATTGAATTGCAAATTGTAAAGCAAAAATATTTTTTTTTTATCGTTGTATTCAGCATTGCTCACCTGGTTCTACCCCTCTGCACAAGATGGCAAACTAATCTTAAATTCAACTTCATACCAGTCTTCCTTGGTTTTCAAATCTATGAACAAAATAACTGGGAAAGTTTGGATTTCCATGCATTTGTAAAGAAACAACACTTTCCGAGTAATGAAAATCTTGAGTCTCACAGATAAACTGTAAATACTTGAAGTGTGTATCAAGGGTGGGAATTCTTTCAGGGTGATATTAACAACACTGGCACAAACTGCAGCACATTTTAAATTAACTTATTTTTCTTTTTCCTGAGTTTACAATGCATGCAAAATGCTGATACGGTTCAGAGAGCTGCTTATACAGTGCAGTGGAAGCAGGTTTAACATTAAGATTGTCCCNGGGGGCTTTACCCTCTACTTCCATAACTCTGGATTGAAGATAAAAAGGCATGGTTTAAATTAGAATTACAGAGCAAGAGCAACTCCCCCGGTGCATGGAGAACAGGGTCTGACTCTTACCCGCTTCTGTGCCTTTCAGTCTTGTGTGCCTGCCCATATTGTGCTGCCTTATTATCATATTGTGTGCTTTGAATGCGAGGAGGTGGGGGGTGACACCAGTCCCGGCTCATCTCGGCTGCTGTTCTGTAGCAGGCGGTTAAGGCTGATGCTAAAAAGCCACCACCTGCCTCAACACTGGGACAACTGGGGGTCTGTATAACTAAGTGAACCATGTTTATTAATGCCCACTGTTCTGCACATACAAGGCAATAAGATCCGGAAAACATTAACAGAGGAAAACCTCCATCAACCCAGGCTTATAAATTTAGAAACAAGGCAAGTCATTAAAGCATATATTTTACAAATAAATCCTTTTTGAAACAATATACTATGCAAATTAGCAACTTCACCAGGACATAAACAAGACTGACTTTGTTTCTGTAAAAAGATTTACGTACATCTAAATGACAGGTTTGAAAGGGAAAGAAAAGAAATGAAAAAACTGATATAATGCTGGTGTAAAATAACACTTACATGGGAGGGGAGTTTATCTACTCCTAAACATCACTACTTCATCTAACTGGATATGCCTTCTTTCTTTCCACTTGTGATATCTTACATGCAATAATTGCTTTAGTCATAGAGTAAGAAATTTAACAATAGCTTACAAAAGGAATGACTGAGCATTTGCTATTTCTTTTATTGCATTAATTTCCCAAAAATCTTTTTTGAACTCCTATACAAGTTGCACTAATTTCTGGTAATAGTGTCTCTATTGCCTCAAAATCTACAGTGTTTCGTCCCACACTCCTACTCTGAGTCCTTCTAGCACCTGACTGGTATAAGTGTGACCAAACCTTTAGCCTTCCCCTCTCTCATGCTATTTCTGTATATGGACCTAATGCTTTCTTTCTTGCTCTTTTTCCACCAACATTATCATTAGCATGTTGCACAACCCTCCAATCAGAAGACCAGTGATTTATTTTTTTTTTTCTATCCTTTGGTCTTACCAGTAGAGTAGTCCAGAGAAATGCCAAGCTGTATACAACTGCTTGATGTTGCCTCTAGCCATTAAAGGCTTCTACCTACGTGCTTGTCAATTATGTCATCTTTCTTCTTTGCATGTTGCCCGTGCCACTTCTGGCATCTCTCTTCCTTCCTATCCTTTTGCATACCCAGCAGATAGTTTTCCCACACCTAGTGAGATGAATATGATCGGTGCGGTTGAGAGAGCTTAGTGTCTTTTTTTACTCTGGTATAGTAAAATGAAGGCAAGGAACAACGGTTTGTGGTTCTTCTGAGTAGATGCGTATCATCCTGTAATTACATTCTAATGAACGTGATCCTTGTATTACCAAATGAGATCTATATTTGAAACACTGAGACTTGCAATTTTAGTGTGTACTCATATACAGACTACTGCTTAGGATAGAATCACAACAGACTTGTTCCCATCTATGTATGAGTAACTGGTCATCAAATGCAAATGAAACATACCAACAGTCGCACAAACTGCTCTAGGAATTAATCTATCCTCTTTTAATTGTGTTATCCTTTAGCTTTTTAACCTATTTTCTCAGGAAGGAACATGTTCTGTACAAAACCTGGAAGGCTTAAAAGAATTGCAGAGAATGTAGAACAACAGCTAAGCTAGTCTGGTTCACACCAGACATAACCTGCTGGCGTGGATTTATCTGCTTCCTTAAGAAGGCACTCAGAGGAATGGTACCCAGAGTACAATTTCCTAATATGATTTTATTTTTAGGCAAGGAAGAGACAGAGGAAATACCTGCAAATCTTACATTTCAGCTATTACTTCAACTCTTCTTTTCATATTTGACATATTTCTCGATTATGGAATCACATCAGAACTTGCCAAAATATCCTTTTATTGTATTTCTGAAGTTCTTAAGTAAAAGCCTTTGCCAACAGCAGAAAATATTCTATATTAGTAATGGTTTGGACAAAATGGTCTTTCACAGAAATTCAGGCTAGATAATCAGTCAATTAAAATCAGTGTCGCTACATGTTTTTGCACGATCAGCAAACCTGAGCTCCTACTCCCCTTTGAAAGAAAGGGGGTTGAAGTGTGTGGGGCAGAGGGGGGTAACTAACACCTAGCAGTGTGTTGCCTCACTTGATTGCACCTTGTTTAGGGAACTGGCTGCTGTCACCTGGGACCTTTGTTCCCTGGATGTAGCTTGACGGCGTTGTCAAATCAGTGCACCTATCAAGAAGAAATCCTCCCAGAACATCTTAGCTTACAACATTCCCTGCAAGTATTTCAAGTTGGATCTTCGCTGCAATTAAACAGACCAATTCCATTAATTACACAGTAAGTCGTTTGCCACTCAGGTTAGCAGCAGTTGACAGCTGGCAGCGCGTAACCAGAAAGAGTAGGGTTAGTTGAATATCGAAAGTGAGAGACACTGAGACAACCTGCTCTTCAAAATGTGTCACTTTGCACACCTATGTCTTTTTATTGTGATCCACTCCTGCTTCCCTGTTGCTTTTTGGGTTTTGAGCAGTAACATGTTTACTGAATAGTTGGTAAAATGACTTGTGAATAAAGTAGACAGACCTGATTTGGTAGAGTGACTGTTCACGAAGTTATATATAAACAATTTGTATTCTAAAGTATCAACTGCAGTCAGAAACTAAACTGACAAATACTGAAGTAATTTACAATGATGTATAGGTGAATACGTGTGCAAACACACACAGAGAGCTCTGTACCTATGTGTTGGCACAAGTCCAGGATTGCTTATGAAGTATTACTATTTACTGGCTAAAATATTTAATAAACATTCTGTTGTCAGGCTAGAAAATACCAGTGTGGCAAACCCACTATTACTGATGTGAAATCTTTCTCTTCTATTCTATTTCTACAAATATTTCCTGTTACAAACTACAAGATGCCATTTGTATGGTATTGGGCTGTTTTTTATTCAGTTCGCTCATGTTAGCGTCTGTGTGTAACGTAGTTAAAGGATACTAATAATTCTATTACTTGTGTCTCCTCATAATTACAGCTAAGTAATGTGCACAAAATTCAATCAAATGTGTTTCTGACAATTGCTTAGGCTTTGTTTTTTTCAGTAATGCGTAAGTGATGTAGAACTGGCCAAACTCAAACCTTGTCTTGGTTTAGTCCAACAAGTTTATTGTACGTTTTATAAGGTTCCGTCAGTGTCTTTTGCTTTTTGTTTTTCAATACTTAGTCCTAAAAAATCTCCTCCCATGAGACAGAATTGTTGACGTTTCTTTAAGCAATTGCAGACTTTCCAAAACTGCGTCTCGATACTGTCAGGGTAATCAGAATTGTATAAATTATATGTACCTTTCAAAGAGCTTTGTAAATTGAGCTCTTTGATGAAGCTGTGTGATGCTTGGGGCAGGGAGGGAAATTTATGGGGTACCAGACATTGCACGGTATTGAAATTTCCTTAGTTGTGTATTCAGTGATTGCAAGCATATGGCACATCCTGCAATATTTTATTAACTCTCCAGAAACAAGAGAATGTGTTTTCAAAAAAAGAAGGGGGTGTGGGGTGTGTGTGTGAAGTGTTGTAGTTGAAAAGATTATAATAAGACCCATGTACCAGGAAGCAAAATTACTAAGTGATGTGTTTTCAGAAAAGAACACTTACCCTCCCCCCCAAATCTGTTATTGTACTGAGGCATCCTACACACTTGTATTGCTGTTAGTGTGTTGTTATCTCTTACTCAGAAAGAACTGATATGCTGTGGAATTTAGTACTTCTTACATATCTTTTCACTAAGGCAGTAACAGATTGATCCCATTCCTAACAAAACAGAAAATATGAATGAAATCCTTAGTATGAGAACAAATGATAAAAATCACTTTAGCGATGTTATTTTTACCAGTTGCTTCCAAAACACTGTGTTAGTAAATTAGGTCATGGAGGCTTTAATGCATCATGGAAAATATCTGGGAACTAGACACAAATACTTCTTAATAAGTTGGAGAAAAACACAGGTGCTTCCAGCAACAGCCACACATTAGCTCTACCTTTTCTTTTAATTTTAAAATGTTATTTTAATTATCTATTTTCATAAGCAGTAGAGCAGGTCATGCAATCCACCGAGTTCTTAGAAGATACCCAAGATGCCTGTTGCTTCAGCAGTGGGAACAAATCAGTAATGGAGATCTGTAGATCTACTTCTATCTTACTTGGGGGGGTGGGCGGGGAGAGTGGAAAGTTTAAGAATGGCAATCTGGAAGGAAATGTGGGCTGAAAAGAACAGCAAGGGTTTGTAAATCTTGAAAAATGGAGGACTGAAAGAGTAGAGAATCAGAGGGGAAAAAAAATACAAATCTGAATCATTCAACAAAAACCCAGCCTAACCAAGCAGACAAAACCACATTCTTCAAGGAATTTTATAGGTACAGCTTTTAAAGACGATATTGCAAGGGGGATGTTATGTAATGAAGCTTTCAAATTAATTAATGAAAGATTGCTGAGAGAAACTGTCCTTGGTAGAAAAAGTTTTTGAGCAGGAACAACCTCCTCTGGAAGCTCATGGAGCCCCTTGACTGCAAGATCATTTGGATAAATACTCATTTGGTGTTGCCTGTAAATGTAAATATAAACTACACTGCATCTGTCTTTCAAACCTACTTTTTGATAATGTTATGGAAAAGTTGCTTAGAAATTTGAACACGGGTCTCTTTGCATCGTTGTAGGACAGGTGAGAAAGCTACAGTCTCTTTATTAACAGTTCAGTAAAAGGCACTACGTTTGAATTAAGTCATTTAGAAAATGAAGGAGCTTCCTTCACAAAAATTCATGCCTATCTGTTCAAAAGATGCTTTTTGCCTAAGCTGACTATTCTGACCAACTCCCCCCGGGTAACTACATAAGTCTGGTGTCCCCTGAGAAGTGATCCTCTGGGCAGCCCCACTACCCTACTTTTAAGCTGATGTTTTTAGCACAGTGAAAAAGAACAAACAGCCTCCAAACAAAGCCAGTCTTCTAATCCTTAAGAAATTTTGGCTGTGTAATTTCAGTACAAGTGGGGAGGAAAAAAAAGCCTCAGGTACTTGACTGTGGAATGCTTGCTCCCCTGGAAGATATTATTCTTCTTATCCCTTTGTAAATATAAATGGTTAGAACTAAATAAAGCTGTCAACATCTGAGAATAGACAGTAGAATGGTAAAGTTGCACAGCTGAAAACATGCTCTATATACCTGTGCACACATTCATTTTGTAGAGATGCGGATGCTACTGGTCTTTCTAGTCTCCTATTGATGCTGTAAATATAAGGAGAAGCAGCAGAAGGTAGATCATGCAATTATTTTCCATTGATGCCAAAATGGTGAGCAGATAACAATGAAAAACATGTAAAGGTAATTGCTTAAGGGAAGTAAAATCTGAGAACTTCTGTGATGAGGGTGCCTTAGAAGGTAAATGGAGGATACAAATCACTTCCCAACACGTTGTTCTTGCAGGTAGACATAACATAGTTGAACACTTGTAGAAGTACAGATGTCTTGAATCCTGCCTTCTTATGCCTGAGGAGGACTGAATAGCCATTAAGACTATGATTTCAAGTGGTTTTGGTAAGCACAGAACAACTAGGGTAATGTTAAGGGACAGCATAAACCATTTTGAGACATACATGTTCCTAAAAGGATAGTTTATTTCTTGTGATTATTGGGTTTTCTTAGGCATCACTGAAATTTAGAGATGCCAATAAGATTATATGAAATAAGAATATTTTTGAAATAATAAGAATATTATATGAAATAAGAATTTTTTTCCTAAGGCTTACAGTTTGCTATAGTGATATTTAATACAGAAACAAACAAAGATAATCAGATGGTCACCTATGCAGACACTTAACCGAGTTGAACTGTGCATCTTCTGTTTGTCATGTTTTGCTGGATCGGTTGTATGCTCAGTACAGCAGTTGTACAGCAGTACAACATGATGAATGTTGTCTTGGAGAGTCCAAGGCAGCAAGACTTCAGGGTAGATGCGTGCCACAGAGCAGTCTATGTCATCATATATTGATCATTTTGAGCAAGGACCTTACTTAGGCATTTTGTGATTCCTTTCCATCATTCACATGTGGTTGCCCTTCCAGAAAAGGAGAGCTGGTGCATGTCCAGGATGTGTTCTGACGAGGAGCTGAGAAATGGCCAGCACACATGCTGGGGCTTGGGAGCGCTCTGCAGCATAGATTTGTATCCATATTGGCTATACAGCATGTTCTGAAGTTAGTGAGAACTTCTTTTTATTTTTATGAAATGACATTGTTCTTTCATCTATCATATAGCTTATCCGTGTGTATTCTAAATGTAAAGTTGGATCAGAAGACTATTAAGCTGAAGACACCACCAGTCCTTTAGGTGTGTGTATATGTGCAAAAGTAAGTGGCGAAAAAAGCAGCAATAGCTGAAACTGCATACAGGAACAAAAGGACTAATGGGGGATTTGTGTGCTTCCAGAAGGAAAAGAAGAGCTGGAGGGTGATATTTAAATACACTTTTTAAAGTGCACATTTGAGCTTGCAAGTAAAATGGGAACAGCTGTACCAATTAGATCAAGGCTATTTATTGATAAACATAGCTGTTTCTAGAAGATAGCAAGCATTAGTTAGATAACAGGGATGGGTAAAATGGATGTCAGTGCTGACCCTTCAGTTTACGTTACATTATTTCAAGAGCCTGTCTTGCGGAGAGCGCTAATGGGAGTGCTAGGGCAGGGAGGATGGGTCTGGGCAGGTGTGTAAGCTGCAGGAGGAGCAGACCCCAGAGAAGGGCCATCAGAGTGGTAGGAGCTATCGGCACCTGCGTCAGCCGGTCTCTAAGTCCTGAGCACCACATATGCCTCGTGCCGCTTTTCTAGACACCCAGGAGGGAGGCAGCAAGGAAATCCTGATGGCTCTCAGGAAGGAGAGTCATCCCAGTGGGCCCCAACAGGGGACAGAGAGGGTCTCCCAGAGCTGCAGGGCTTGGTGCTGGCACCCTCGTGCTCCTCGGAATCCGAGGGATGGCCCTGGGTGGGCTGCTGGGGGATGAGCATCAGGGCACCTGCGTGTCAGGGTCAGTTGGTGACATCAGTTTTGTTTTAAAGCAAGAAATCCCCTTCCCTTCCTATGAAGTCTTTTTCACTGGGATTTGCTGCCTTATTACAGATACTGCAACATTGTCCTACACTCGAATTTAGGGAAATGAAATGCGTTGAGTGAACTTTGCATACCCCCTCCCGCTTTTTTTAACTGCATGACATTTTAAAACTGCATCCAGTGTGGAAAACCAAAATATTTAGCAGTTAAGTGTATTGACTTTCATAAATGAGCTATCAAAATGAGATATTGAAAACTAATTATCTGATTTTACATTTGGAATAGCTACATGATTTTGCAAATATTACTGTCTCTTGTACTCTGCAGCTTAGGAAAAAGAAAATGAATATTCAACTTGTGTTTTATTCTGAGAAGGTAAGCACCCCTTTGTGCTTCGCTACTTTTTGGATACACTGTTTGAAATTCTGGCACCAACAGAGTCAATTAAATTCTTGAAGCCAGTGGTAATTTTTGCCTGAGATGTTTCTTCTGTTTGTTGGCCAGTCACAGATATGTTCATAATTATCCAAGTAGGTGTAAGAAAAAATCTCTGCACAAGTGAACTTAATGATGGATCTCCCCCGCCTCTCTTCTCTAAAGCTTGATTTTGACATATGGTATTACTTTTTGTATTGGCACTCGGGCTTCTTGCACAAATGGAAATGGAGATCTAAGCAGTGACCAGCGTTTTTAGAAAGATCAGTGAAAAGCGTTTTGATTTTCAGCTCTTTAGGTAGCTAGCATATGTTATATCTTATAAGAAATACTTGGAAAAGAAAGCAAGCACTTCTAATTTTAAATTTTTTTTTTTCTTCTCTCACATATCCTAGTGAAACTTCTTAGTAAGTTTTAAAAAAAAAAACTTAAGCAACTTTTGTTCCTATCTCTTCTGGACTTCGTTACTCTGGGATTAAAAAATTAAAATAGCAAAATACCCCAAATGTCAAGAAAAGTCAGTCTTTCACATACAAACACATTTATAAATAGCTGCTTTCTGGGCTCTTGCAAACTTAGGTAACTGAAGGAATTCGGGTATGGGTTACTTAAGCATTTGTAGTTTGAATTATTTGAGGTGTTTAATGCATGACCAAGTTTTTGAGCATCTTTAAATGCTTACAAAACATTGAAGGTATCAGGAAATATTGTACTTAATGCTGGACACTATCTTTGGTTTGGTCTGTACTACTAAGCATTCCCAGGAACAATTTCACTATCTGATAAACCTAATATTATGTGCTCGTTTACCTACATGGGACTTTGTGATTAAAGATGTGATGTAATTGCAAAGTACTAGTATTTTTACCTGAACCATTAAATCTTTTAAAGTTGGCTAATCACTGGTTCAAATAGGGTGAGGATGTGTTTTTTGCCTCACCTCCCCATGATAACACACCTAACCAAACAGGAAGGTAATTAAGAGCTCATCTCCAAAGCCTCTACTGCAAGGATCTGCCTCAAGACTTTTTAGTATTGTAATGTGAATAAAAGTACCTAAGACTACTTCCTCCTGTTTACTTTTTAATCAGTTAGCTAAATGTGATCTCATTAAAACCACATAAACAAACTACACTAAAAAGTCACAGATGAGTTCTAGGTACAGATTTAAATCTCAGGTATGGATTTTGTTAAAACTTTGGGAGTTCTTGGGTAAGGAAAGGGATGTTTATAGATGAGATGTAGACTTACAGTCTTTCTTCTTTGAGCCCTTCTGATTCAAAGTTACTGGTTCTCTCAGGTTAAGAGATTGTGTATTAAACTTGCTGATAACAAGCAAACATGAGGAACTTGTGGAATTTGTTCTCTAAGTGGAATCTGATGAAACTTTTGCAGGTTGAAATTTTGAAGAAAGAACATGCTTTATGCTGGTGTATAAAAAGATCATCCAACGTTTCAAACAGATTATCAGTTTCTTCAGGTTTTAGATTTTACTAATTTGATAATTTAGCTCTGAGTATTTTCAAACATTTGTTGAAGGATTTTGCCATTGGGCATTGCTGCTGTTGCCTTTTTTGCTTTTATGTTGTCTATTAAGTGTAGCATATCTCATACAAATTTTACTATGATAAGATCAGTGTGAATTTAATTTGTTTCTTCTGGGTCACAGAAAATGTATCAAATTTAATACTTTAGTATGTGACTGTTGTTATCAAAGTTCTGTGGTCTTGCTGAAATGATATTTAGGTCCAGATCTTTCCTAATGCTGTAGCAAAGGCCCTCTGTTTAACAGTGATGTTATTCAGTGAGAAGAGAAGTTGATAGTAAAGTTTATATCAAAAAGGCTGTGCAGAGAAACACGAAACTCCAGTTCCTTCTGGTAATTATCCCTGCTAACAAAATGATTAGATGCTTTCTGGTGTGTTGGTCTTGGCATTACTATGAGGGGCCTTTAAGTCCTCCTGCCTTGAGTGCGAGTTGAAAGCACTCTGCACGAGAGCTATTTTGGAAGTCTTCCACCAAGCTGTCAGAAAACCTTTATTAAATGTTCGTGAAGCTGGGTCCTCTTCATCATTTTTTTTGAAATATGCCTTGCTTGAATGTAGGTGTGACTTTCACCAAGTTTTCTGATGTGCTGTGAATATAATTAATAGATGCTTTTTGCAATATATAAGAAATTACTAAATTTAAGGGAGACTAGCACAGATGCAATGGGATTATGGAAAGCATATCTCCCTCTCCCAAGTACCATGGGCATGCCCGAGAGAAATAAGGGTGGGGTGGAAAGATACTTCTTCTCTGTTATCAAGATATATGGATCTGGGAAAAGGATTAAAACTCTGAGATTTTAATCAAGGGTCATAGTTCAGGCTCTGACTTCAGGCAGTCTTGTGTGAGTTTCAGCCATCGGAAAAGTAATTGCAGAGGTGGGGGGTGTCCAGTCTGCCATCTGCATTGCAGTGGTTGCTTACCCAGTGCTGTTACCTTTGGAAGTAAAGGGGGGGGAGTGTTTCGCAGATAACTCTTCCTACATTATTGCTTTGTTGCTTTCTAAACCTTTTACTAAAATTACCAGCTCAAAAATTTATTATTGTTAATTCTTTTACAGTAATTGGCAAATACATATGTNACTGTTATCAATCTTATTTAGAGAATCAAATGTAGGTTTGCCTAGCATAATGGTATTCTTAATGATATATCCAAACCCCTTAACTCACAGCTGTGAGTTACAGAAGTGTTTGCTTGGATTATGTTTGCTGCCAGCATGGCTATGGCCTGCTTTCACTGTGGGAGACATATAGATAATGCAAATAGACAGCCTGGTGCAGGTTGCATTTCCCTGTGAGTCTGTGCTGCTGGGTAGACCTGTAGTATACCAAAGTGGATGAAGTCCCAACAAAGGAATCGAGATTTCAGCTTCAGAAAGTGCAACCAAATGAGCTGGAATAGTCTGAGAAATGAAACAAATTGTACTGGGTTTGCATGGCAAGGTTTTTTGTTTTTTTTTTTTTTGGGGGGTGGCTACAGGGGTGGCTTCTGTGAGAAGCTGATAGAAGCTTCCCCTATGTCCAATAGAGCCAACGCCAACCGCCGCCAAGACAGACCTGCCGCTGGCCAAGGCCGAGCCCATCAGTGATGGTGGTAGCACCTCTGGGATAACAGATTTAAGAAGGGGGAAAAAAAACCCACACAAGAAGACTGCAGCCAGAGAGAGAAGTGAGAGTATGTAAGAGAAACAACCCTGCAGACCCCAAGGTCAGTGAAGAAGGAGGAGGAGGATGTGTTCCAGGCACCGGAGCAGAGATTCCCCTGCAGCCTGTGGGGAAGACCACGGTGAGGCAGGCTGTCCCCCTGCAGTCCAGGGAGGTTCACAGTGAAGCAGATATCCACCTACAGCCTGTGGAGGACCCCACGCCGGAGCAGGTGTGTGCCCAAAGGAGGCTGTGACCCCATGGGGAGCCCGCGCTGGAGCAGACTCCTGGCAGGACCTGTGGCCCTGTGGAGAGAGGAGCCCAAGCTGGAGCAGTCTGTTCCTGAAGGACTGCAGCTTGTGGAAGGACCCACATTGGAGCAGGGGAAGAGTGAGGAGTCCTGTCCCTGAGGAGGAAGGAGCGGCAGAGACAATGTGTGATGAACTGACCCCAACTCCCATTCCCTATCCCCCTGCACGGCTGTGTGGAGGTGGAGGAAATCAGGAGTGAAATTGAGCCTGGAGAGAAAGTGCTCTTAATATTTAGTTTTATTTCTCATTATCCGACTCCTATTTGATTGGTAATACATTAAGCTTACTTCCCCAAGTCGAGTCTGTTTTGCCCATGACCGTAATTGGTGAGTGATCTCTCCCTGTCCTTATCTTGACCCACGAGCCTTTCGTTATATTTTCTCCCCCCTGTTTTAGAGTGGCTTTGGTGGGCACCTTGCATCCAGACAGGGTCAACCCACCACATGAATACAGGTGGATTTCCAGATGGGAAGAGAATAGGGATGATGATGATGATACACAAAAAACTCAACCTCCTCCCCCAAACACACTCCAATCAATCAACCAGAAATGCCCCCAAAACCTGCCTTCAGAAAATAACCAAGATGACTCTAGATGCCTAAATTCATAATTGTAGGAGAGATATCCACAGTTTTGCATATGCATTTATGTACTTCCAGGTGGAATTTAGAAATGGGCAGGATAACACTTGATCTCCCCCAGGGACCCAAGCTGATGACTGTGTTCAAAGTGTGGCCATCACCGAATGATAACCCTATTTCTTACACAATTGTGTTGTGGAGTGGTGGAAGGGACCTAACCTCCTTGGAACAGCACACCACAGGAGTAAAAGGACTTTGATTGGAAGGGGAGGCCTGGCTTCAAACTAAAGAGGGTTTAAATGTGTATCTCCTAGGGGAGTACCAATAACCATGAGTCCATAGGGTAAAGAAGGGATTTTCCTCTCTTCCTGTACTACTGAGCAAGAGAGAATGAAAGATTAATGTGGCCAGATAGAAAGAATGGAAGAGCAAATGTGATTATGGCTTTCTAGCTGGGGTGCTTACAAGACTAAGTCAGTAGCTCTGGTCGCTCTTATGTGAATTTCTTTTGCATTTTAAAATTAAGCAACCATTGGAATAAAAAAAGATTGTTACTTAAAGGGAAAAAGAAAGGAAAAAAAGTAGGTTTTTAATGTACTTGCCTTTGGTTGATCTCCAGAGGAAGATTTATTTTTTTTTTTTCCCCACCTATGTATTGGTTCATTTTGGTGAGATGTCATTTCTTACATAGCATACAGGAGACCTGATTTTACATATGGCTTACGTGTTCTCAGAGAGAACAATTATTTGTTTTCCTTCAGGATGTTTTTAAATAGAATCTCTTATTCTAACTTGTAAAAGGATATTGTGTATATATGAGATACAGTATTTACCATGCAAATCAAGTAAAGATGCTTTTTTCTGTTTTTGGAAAGCTGTATGTTTCGGCCCTGAGATTATTCTTGTCCTCTACCTTAGTGTTTTTACTTTTTTTGAAACTAGGTATTGAGTTACAAAAGATAGGTAAAAAGATACATAATTTTTTCTCTTGATTGTGATAAATGTTTAACAGATGCTAAATATTTTAAATACAAAGGGAGAGGCAAAAAAAAAAAGAGCATGAGAATGGGGAAGAGGAGATTTGATTTCATCTAAGCTTTTGGAATCTCAAATATATAATGTTTTGGGTTTGTTTTTGTTTTTTTGGTTTTTGGTTTTTTTTTTTTCCCCAAGGGCCATTGGGTTTTTCTCCGTGCCACAAGAAGCATCCCTTTTGAAGCCTTTGATCCATTTTTTACTATCTGTCATAGGTCCAAATTTTTATTTTCTGAAATGTGATGGGTTTAGAAATTTTCAATAGCCAAAATAGTTGAAAGTATCAATTTAGGGCAAATTGATTGGAGCTATAGCCTTAATCAATAAAATTTCTCTGGCTGCTGCAAGATTATATATTATAAAATTTGCTGACAAAAAGAAGAATTGAAGAGAAACTGTCAATACAAATTGGGTGGACTTCCCCTTCCCGCCCCCACTTGTCAGACTTTATTTATAGAGTTCCCTCACAGTCATAACTTAATACCAAAAAGCATTAGTGTAGTATGTAGAGTGACAGATGACTCTGTGGTGGAGGTGCCTGCCTTGCTGTTGCTGTTCCATTTGTAAGCCAAAAGCAGCAAAATTGTGCAATTTAGTACCCAAGAGTGTGCAAATGGCTAGAAACTCAGTCCAAAAGCGTGGCTGTCCGCTCACCATGAAAGAAAATGATTCATCAAGAATCATGCTAAATCAAACAACTTTCAAAGGTGTTGCATTCAGTATGATTCAGTGCTGAACGGAGCTCTTACTTTGCTAAGAAGAATGTATTGTAAAATGATGAATAGCTGTCTTCTATTGAGGAGGGTGGGGAAAAAGCTGGTGTTTTGAAAAATAAAGTTCTAATGAATTTAAGATAGGGTTGGTTAAAATAAAGGAAAAAAAAATCCCCTAGAAAATACAAATACTACTTTTCTCAGCACTCCTGGGATGCAGGTGTGTGATCTACTCCTGTTGCACCTGCAACAGCATTTTCCTGGCTATTACTGTTCATGAGAACAGGGATATTGTCTTTGTTTTAATGGAAGCATCTCCTGTTACCTTCAGGTAACTGTGGAGCAGTGTGCTGCAGGACAGGCGCTTGCTAAGGCATCGCACTACAACGGATGGTGCAGACCAGGGAAACCCATTGCTCATCTGCTACCTGAGTCTGCAGGCTCCTGAACTCCTGGAGCAGCCCTCTTCCCTTTTAAAGTCTCTCCGGGCATCGTGTCTGCTTGAGTTATAATCCCCCCAAAAGATATGTTTCTATCTAAGCCGCTTAAGGATCACTGGGTCTGGAAGGGCCTCTCGGAGCACACTCATGGCATGCCGGTGAGATCAAACCCAGTCCCAACGTGTGGTGGCAGCTTTTGCTTTCTGCTGAAAAGGAGCCGGGTTGAGTAGTGGTTTTCCTTTTCTGTAATACTCCAGTGGCAAGAGTGCTCATCCAGGCGCTGAAGTGGGTACGTAACGCTTTCCTCTGCCTGGAGGGCCTAACCCCCGGCTTAGAAGCTTTTCTGGGGATTTCCTTTTATGCTTGCAGTTGAAGCTGTGCTTAACTCAACCCTTCCACTAGACAGAGCTCAGAGGTGCTTATTCAGGACTGGGGATTACTTTCTAGGAGACCGAGTCAGTTACTGAGATGCTGTAAGAGCTTGGTTGTGGGAGATCAAACCAAATTGCTCCATAGTAACTGAACGATAAAATGTATTCAAATAGGTTGCCAGTGGAACATTTGGTATGATTGTTTATTTCTCATAGCATGCTTGATACGCTCATTAAAAATAAGAGATCCTTCTGGACAGATCAGTTCTCTACTCCGATTGGCTCCACTTCTTTACACAAGTTATAAATAGAAGTCAAATATTTTACAACAGAGTATGTTCATTTTGCTGTTCCCCTGTTTGGAGGAAGGTAGTTCTTCTGTTTTCAGGATTTTGTTAGCTCATTCAAAGATGAAGCTGCTGGTAATATGGCTATAATTTTATTTCAAAATAATAGGTTCTAAGCATATTACTTAAGTGATGAACATATATCCATTTCAAGCTTTTTACAGTTTATTTCGAGCAAGCTTGGCATCAATACAAAAGCACCAGGAGGACAGAATTAGTAAACCCCTCCACCCAAACTTTCTAAAAGAGCCTAAAGAAACTGGGGGCTGTAGTTGGTTTTACAGCGTTGCTGGCATTAGAACCTCAGAAACAGAAGCTGATGTAACACCAACTACTGGTTATATATAAAATAATATGTGAGATAGTTTTACAGAACTGAGACTTCTTTGTACGTGTGCAAGTAACTAATTAACGGAAACCACTCATATTGCAAGTGCTGGGAGAAGACAGGGAAGCCAGCCTAGCCCTAAGTGAGCCAGTCCAAACAGTGCTGAACTACATCGGTAAAATCCAGTATTTAACTTCTTTTCTTTACCCTCTCTCTAATAAATGAACACTGTAAACTAGCTAATGGCAGCAATTCTGTATGGGAAGTTGTATTTTTGGTGGAAATAATTTCTCTGGATACTTGCTTATATGTTTGTAAAATGCTGCAAAGAATGCAATCAAAATGCTAATATAGTTCCTCTCTAGTACTAGAATAAATATCTTCAAAAACATAAAACCAGAAAGGTTAGAGATGTGAAGCATATGTATTCCTGCTTGCTAGTCAGTATGTTTTAGCAGAGATGTAGGCAGGAAGATAGAGGAAAATGATTAGATTTACGAAAGTGTCATAGTTTAACCCCAGCCAGTAACTAAGCCCTACACAGCTGCTCACTCACTCCCCCTCAGTAGGAGGGGGGAGACAACGGGAAGAGTAAAAGTGAGAAAACTTGTGGGTTGAGATAAAGACAGTTTAATGGGTAAAGCAAAAGCCGTGCATGCAAGCAAAGCAAACCAATGAATTCATTCACCGCTTCCCATGGGCAGGCAGGTGTTCAGCCACCTCCAGGAAAGCAGGGCTCCGTCATGCCTAACGGTGACTTGGGAAGACAAATGCCATTACTCCTGACATGTACCCCCCTTCCTCCTTCTTCCCCCCTGCTTTATATGCTGAGCACGACATCATACGGTCTGGAATATCCCTTGGGTCAGCTGTCCCAGCTGTGCCCCTTCCCAACTCCTTGTGCCCCCCCGAGCCGACTTGCTGGTGGGGTGGGTTGAGGAGCAGAAAAGCCCTTGGCTCTGGGTAAGCACTGCTCAGCAGTAAGGAAAACACCCCTGGGTTATCGACACTGTTTCCAGCACAAATCCAAAACACAGCCCCATACCAGCTAATACAGAAAAAAAAAATAGCCAAAACCAGCACAGGAAGGTGAAAGAAATATGGGGAGAGAGACTTTTTTTCCCAAAAGTATAAACAAATGCCTGTATCCGTGGTTATAGAATAATAAAAGAGAGGGTGTTTTGCATGTAATGTTTTTTGCATTTTGAAAATGGGTGACCTGGTGTTTTTGTGGAAACAGAATGCTGAAATAGGTGGGAGCTGTTTCCCTGGCTGAGGCATCTTTGGCACAGAACCAGAAAATTTGGGCTGTTAGAGTATTTGGCTGAGGGCAAGGTTTTACAGCCGCACTGCTGCAGCGCACGTTTTGCTGGGGGGGGCTAGAAATGTGCCTGCTGAGGCAGAAGAGAGTAGCTACTCCCTTGCCCTCACTCTCTCTCTCTCTGCCCACGCACATACATGCAGATATACATGCTGCACAGATACAGCACACAGAGAAAACTTCTAGCAGTCTGGTGTCTTACACTCCATGTTTAACGGGTACCTTTGTTGAATCAACTAGACTTGAAAATGTCTCATTGAGTGCCATTGTCTCCAATGGGAGAGGTGGGGACTGGAACTGCACGTGTTTGCTGGCTCTCCTCTCTCTGTCTCAATTTTTGCGTTACCAGAGATTTACGTAGTCCAGGGCTCCTGGCATATGTGACTGACGACAGTCGTATCTGCTTTCTCCAACATCTTTCTGCTTTCTGATACGTTTTTGTCTCTATATGAGCACACGTGCACACATGTATACATGTAACAGCAAGCGCTGTGTTTGCCAGTTACTTTTGTACTAAATACCTGCAAAATCAGTGTGGGATTTGAGACTATCGGTTGTGTTTGGATTGAGGGTCCCAGGCCTTGGGGTCAAAATCCATCTTAATGGATAAGATGTAGAATACACAGGCTTGAAGCAGCCTGCGACCAGCCACACTATCTAGAGGTTAATGTGATCCTTGGTGCGGTTCCGGCTGATGCCAGCCAGTGCTCTCCCAAATAACACCTAGGGTCGTTTGGTGGGTGTTGGGACTCAAGTGCCGTTCCCAGTGAGTAAAGCGTAGAGAGTGTCTCTCCTGAGCAAAGGGGAGAAGCTCTTTAGGTTTCTGAATGCGAGTCAGGTTAAGGCAGTTGGACTTGGGGTGAAGGAGAAGCTTTGTTGTGCTTACGAGTGTAGATGTGATGGGGGTGATAGTAGAAAAATCTAGAGAGGGGTTTGGCAGGTTAGCGAGGTAGAGTATAAATGAATGAACCCTGAAAAGTAGCAGGACTAGAAACCTGACTTGATATTTCCAGTAAGATGTTCTAAGAAGCACAGGCAACCCCTTTTAGAATAATAAATACTCTGCCTTAACATGTGACTATCCAGATGGCTTGGCTTTACTTCTGAAAAAGGCAGATTTTACCTCTGCCACTAACCTCTGTATCCGCAAGAAAAAAAGAAAAGCAGCAAACACGCATATATATGTAACGTGGAACAGAAATAAAGTAACAGTCTTAATTTAAGATCTCAAAGGTTCGTAACTCCATACCTCTAACAAGGTTTTCAGGTCCCTGTTTGCTAAATCTGGCTCAATATGAAGCAACGTTGCAAAACAAATCCTGCTATCTATTTTTTCCAATAGTAACTCCAGAAAAATAAGAGACTATTAAAAATAGATTTATGAATGCTTCTCAGCGTCTTAGTTACAATGCATGCACGTATGTATATTATATATTTTCATGGAAGAACACTTTTCATGGGAGGCAGAACACCATCAAATCTCAACTGTTTTTCCACTCCATTTTGTATTTCCTGCTGTTTGGCACCCACTCATACGTTAGCTTGCCAAAAGAGTAGCTTGACAATTAGGTATGTTAGCACAATCGTGCATTTTATAAGCTATGCAAAATAAAGCCCTTGGTGGTATGATGAATAATCTTTTCTCTCAGAGTTTTTTTTTAAATTATTTTTTAAACAATATCCCTATTGTAACTTCGTTGGTACGATACTGCAGTACACAAGCATTATCAAAGGGGAACAGTATCTCGTGCTTCAGACAATAAACCGTCTGTTCTGTCCTAAAGAGGTTGTTATAGTCGTTCATCACCACAGTATCCGAGGACTTTCCAAGTGTGTCTAACATCTGTCACTGTTTGCTGTCTTATTCTTTTCCCAGAGAGAAAGTGTGTGCAGCAAAGTTTCTTGGTTTACACTTTAGAATTGCTCTGTGTCTCCTTGCTTGTATTTGTTTGAGAAAACATAGCCAAAGATGAGTCTTTGTGGAGAATGGTCTTCTCATTTGCTGAGGGAGTTTAACCCATGAATTTGGCCCCCAGTCTTCTCAGAACTATATCTCTGCCAGAGGATAAACCTTGGCATTACTGTGGAGAAAATCATAGTGCTGGAGTATGTTAACTGTTTATCACGGTTTTCATTCTGCTGCTTTGGGTAATTTTGTTCTGGGGCCTGTGTCCATTATATACCCTATTGGCAGGAACCAAGATGTTGAATTTCATTTCAGCTACTGTCTGTAGCCAGCGTAGTTTAGAAAGGACTAGGTATGGTGAGTTTTGGGGTTTTTTTTAATTGACTGAGCAGGTATGCTTTAATATTTGGTACTAGTTAGCACTTAACTGGTGCACATCTCAGTTTGCCGCCTTGACTGTGTGTGCTGGAAATGCTGAGTGACTGCAGACTGAACTCCCATACCAAGTACCTTGTCCACTTTCTCTTCAGTTTTACTTCATTCCTTTTATTGTTTTGTTTTTCTTGTGTTTATTATTCTAGCTGAGGTCACCTTCATCATCACTGCTTTCGAATCCTCACCTTTTTTGTAGTTCCCACCTCGTTTTCACATTATCCTGCTGATTTTGTGTAAAGAAGAGATTAGTAAGATATTATGGTGCAAGGTTTCTCCTGGGCTACTTCAATGCTGGAGAATCTGCTTTGCTATTTTTGGGTTCTGGGAGATATTTTCTTCAATACCTGCTTCTTCCACAAGTCAAGAGCTCCCTGAATGGCTCATCGGCCATGGTGAAGGATCACCCTGTTGGCCTTAGTACAAAGTGCTGAGCAGTGTAAGGCTGTTCCCATGTCTTGATTTCAAAAATCACCAAGGAAACAAAATGCCAGGTGGTTTGTCAGCCACAAAGCGGACTGTAATGCAAGTCGGTTAAGGTAAATGTAAAATATTGCAAACTTTATAGAAAAAGGTATACGGGAGCAATGAAAACGCTACATCAGTCTGTATAGAGGTGTTTCATCTTTTGTCAGAGGCTAAGCCTTCCTGTAGCCTGAACAACAGAAGTCACTGGGTTACAACTGCATAAACCAAACCTTTCCTTAGTCTTTAGAAATTATTTGGATTCTTTTTCATTCCCTTTCTCTTCCTTTCTCTCTTCTTTCCCTTCTTCCCTCCATCCCTTGTTCCTTCTTGTGATCTCCACACAGGCTGCTCAGTGAAACCATGAGCTCCCCATCCTTGGAGGCCTTCAAGACAAGATGTGACTGGGCATGGCTCTGGGCAACCTGCTCTGACTGGGCCTGCCTTGGTTTGGGCGAGCCACCCCATGGGTCCCTCTCAGAGTGAACGATTCTGGGATTTCACCTAACTGGCTGCTATGTGAGATGAGATGCAGTGGTACAACGATCAGTTCAGAGTCATAACGAGTTGGGCTTCCCCTTTCTTTGAGGGCCACCGTTGTATCATACACCTCTTCCTGCCTGCCTGCATTGTTAATGGTTATTTTATGAAAGATATTCTGAAAAGGGATTTTTTTGGCTGCTTTATTCACTGTTCTTATTTTGTATTTCGTATATTCATGAGAATAAGTAATCTGTAGCAATTGAGGATATTATATTTTATTTACCACAGCAGAGTCATCTGTCATGCATTTTGCACATCTATTTAACATATTTTCATACTTTTGTTTTCCTGTTTATTCTGAATTCTAATGGGAAGCAAAGTTAAAGTCAAGAAACCTGAATCTGTCTGGGTGAAATCTTTACGCTTGCCTAGCGTGTCTTTACATGCAGTCCTGCTTGGACTGTCACGTTGCCTTACATTTTGCATGCTTATTAATAATTAATTCAAAAGTCTTTTAGTTTTTTAGCTTTTTCTCAATAACACGCTTTGCACAACTGCCTGAAAGAAACAGAAACTTGCTAATGGAAATGAAGTAAAAATTAGGTTTGTACTTAAACTCCTTGGTCTTGAAGTAGACAGGTGAAATAATTTCTAAATTTCTTTAATGAATTTAACAGGAAGAATGATACGGCTCTGAAATGTAAGTTTGTATACTTAATTCATTTTACATGTCTGATTAGACAACTAGGTGTTTCCCAACCAGGTATCTTCCCCTGTTTCCCCCAGATGACTGAGACATTGATGGTTATCAGCTGTCGCTAGGAAAGTCTGCATACAGATCTTCTGCACTGTGGCTCAGCACAAAATAGCACCTTGCAAACTGGTGAGGATCTGAAAATCACTTCCTCTGTTGGGCTCAGGACTGCAAACCTGCTGCTGAGACATCTCTGCTATTGCTGCCGCTCTGGTTTCTCTCTGGTATCTGTTTATGTGCAACACCTGTAAATAGGTTTCTGATGTGTTTAATGCACTCGCTTTGCTTTTGCTACTGTGAAGTTTTCCAGCGTTGCTGTGCTTGGTAACACGGTTATTTCTGGGATGATCCTTGCTAAGTCTTCTTTTGTTTCCCCTCTTGTGCTCCTTAGTCTTTCTCAGTCTCATCATCACGGAAATCATGAAGAGTATCTGAAATACTACAACTTCTTTTGGGAAAGTTGGATTTGATTGTGGCTTTTTAAAAAATTATTTTATGATTGAAAGGCTTCACCAGACACATCAGTGGTCTTAAAGGCGATATCCAGCCTTGCATACAAGTAAAACACTGCACATAATGTGTCCCTTAAAAACTGCGTAATGGTTGGGAAAAAACCAAACAAAAAACCCCAGGTCATAACGGCAGGGAGGGGAAGTGTTTCCGAATGAAACCACAATGATGGTTTACTCAAATGCAACAGCAGCTGGCTGAAAGTGTATTTGTTTCCCGTGTTTGGGAACCCTTGCCTCCCCTTTTCTTAACCCTACAGTAGTTATTTCAGTTAGATCAGGTGGCTATGCATCTACCGCCTTTGTTGTCAGGAAAAAATTGCAATGTTTTGAGTGGAAGTAACGCTAGGAAAGAGCAGTGTGACAAGGGTATGGTGGTAGTGGAAGAAACAGCAGGGGGGTAAAAGCTGGGGTCCTTCCCTCTCCGTCTGCTCCTCACAAACGGCCAGCACAAGACACACTGCGATTTCTTCTTCTCCAATCGATAGCTACAGTTAAACGTAAAATGGGAAAGAAATGTTCTCCTTTCAATAAAGCCGGCTGCTTCCAAAAGCAGTAAGTGTAGAAATACCATTGTTGGACAGTCAACACTTGTACTTTTGACCCCATGTTTTATCTACTGAGAAAGCAGAGGGCAGAAAGGGGACAAGTTGTTTTTGGCAATCTTTTAACTCCTTTGATAAGAATTCACCAAAACTCAAACCAACAGAAATAATATGAGCGATATGATATTTTTTTCAAACCAATAATAGCAGTGTGTGAAACTTCAGAAACTTTTTACAGTTGTCTAACTTTTCTAAGGTAGATTAAGAGGAAAATTTTCAGCTAGCACTAAATTTGCAGGACCACCTCTGTAAATTAGCGCTAAGGTGTTGTGAAAGCTTTTGTTCTTGCAGTAAGTGGCATCTTATCAATCGACAAGTACATCTGTATTAAATCCTCGGATCCTGGCCTCATATGGCATATGAGAGTAGTGATCATCAAACATTAAGTTCCCACTCAAAATGCTGTCTTGAGAAATTGTTATAGGCAACTTGCATTATAGGAGGCATCTGCTCTGAGATTAAATCATTCCTTAGCCTTTCTATTCGTTTGGACTCTTTGGTGCTACCAGACACTCAAATAACCTTGACAACAACAACAAAAATATACTTTTCCATCTGCAGTTAGAGATGATTACACACTATCCAATTGTATTAGTGACAAGACTGGACCACAGTGAAGCACAGTTTTATGATCTTATGTTCAGTTATTAAAGCGTATAATACTGAGGAAGAAAGGAGAAATACCTGAAAGACTGCCATCTGGTACAAAGCATGTTAGCACGTAGCTTATAAAGATATTAGAAATACCGATCTGTTTTTTAATCACTTTCACACAACCATCAGGGTCTAAGCAGAGAATATACTGGGTAGAAACCTGCAAAATGGTAGCCAGAAAACGTGGGAAAAAAGGAATCCATGTATTACATTCCTAAACAGAAGGCTGCTGACTAGCAGTTACTAATTTTTTTTTTTAATTGTCCAGTAATCATTTCTACAGAATGCTACATTGCAAAGGAAAGCTCACCAGTCATGCGGATTACATGAGGTAGGGGAGCTATTTTGGCAATAATCTGGAGCAGCGTGTCAATGCTTAGTTTCTCTTATGCTTGAGAGTGGGATTTAGGCTGAATGAAAGTGATGCCCTGAGCAACTGTCCCATGGACATTTCTTTGCCTGAGGTTTAGCAACTCTGACAAGAACTTATTTTGGTTAGGAGTAGTGAAAAGAAACCTCACCGTGCCAGTCCCTTGGGCTGAACAAAGAGGCGATCTCTTGTGGGAGGCAAGGTGGGGAAAGCTTGCCATAAAGATAGGGACAAAAACTGAAATATACAAAGAAAATGCCTTGAGGTCATCTTGTTTAATTTTTTTTTTTTAAATGTTAAATTAAAAGCAGCAACTCTTTTTATTCTTCAAGTCCCTGTTTCTAGTCTGTCACATTGCTAGGAATTGTTAATGCAAGCAGGCAGTCCGTGTTGCGTTGCTGTAGGTGGAAGTGGCATGTGTAATTTGATGTGTGGGAGTGGGTTTTTTTAATCAATTTGGTCAATTAAGAAACCAAACCAAAACCCCAAACAGGAAGCACCCACTATTTTCCTAGCATTTTCTTCTTCCAGTTTCACATGCACCCTCAGAATTAACATGTGTAATGTCCTGTAAAGGACTGATGCAGAACTTTGTATATCTCGTCTGGTGATAACTTTTTTGTCTCAAATTCCCAAAGCAGCTCCATAGGCCAGGCTGTGGTTTAATGGGGCTGTTAATATGTACTCTGTAGGTACTGCCAAGAGCCTTCAGCTGCCCAAGACATCCTTTAATGGCCTCACAAAATGTGCCCTGGAGTGTCTTTAGAGTATTAATATGCTCTTCCACTTGAGAATTTCATCTTTAGAATATAAAGTCTTTCAATACAGTTTTTGTAGTGGAAGAATGAGACTTACTAGTTTAATAGATGGTAAAGTGAATTGGCTAAATTGAAAGGATTTGTTGCGCTTTCTTATTTTGAAGCTATTTCTGATTCATGTATTTTAAAATAGAATTCATTGCAGTCCAATGTCAACATCAGCTAATGTTCCGGCCCAATGCCATTACCTGTATGCTTCATGTCTTAAAACATACTCAGAACTTGTTCTGCCTTGTTTCATCTGATTTTCTTATCCTTTCAGCTTAGCAGCTGAATCTAACTGTTTTTTCACTGGCATGGGTGTTTCTTCTAGCTTTTATTTTGGACTTCCAAAGTCATAACCCCTAAAAGGCGGTGGAGGGTGGGAGCGACACAAATTTGGAACTGCAGCGTGTCTTTATTGTAACTCTCATTATAGAATACAAAACGTGAAAATGGCCCAAACACCCAAAAGACCCCGTTAAAGTCAGTTGTGGCAGAGTGATGCTTTTGTAAAATTCTCCTATTCAGACACCGTATCGGTCACCATAAGTGAGTTCATCTACTTAGTAATTTTTCTTTTCAGTTGAAAGTAGACAAAATGTGGATCATTAAAACTATGTTTTACTTTGCTTCCGTAAAGGCCATACTGTTACAAAATGAATTAAGTTGAAATGCTCTTTGCTTAATTAAGTGAGAATGCTTAATTTGTTCTCACTTCACTCTTCAGACTTTAGGAAGGTAGGGAAAGAAAGGGAGGATAGATTAAAGAGAAAGGAAAAGGCTGTTTAAAACTTAGTCTTTAGTCTCTAACAGTCTCTGAAGCGTTTTGTTATTCTTATCTGTAAAGGCATTTATGATGGTTTTCTGATGCTGCTGTTCCTCCCTCTCCTTTACTCTTCTCTCAGTTATCCTTAGTTATTCCTTGGGCTAGAGATACATATAATGTAAAACTACATTATTCATGTAATAAGGACACTTCTTGGATCCAGTTGAAGATGAATGGTCCAGCACAAGGGTTAAAACAGTCTGTTAATGTTAAGTGCAGTTGGTTCTGTATTGTGAGGAGCTGCAAAGAAAAATTTAGATTTCTTTCTTCACTTAGATTTTTTTTTTTTTTTTTTAAAAAGAAAATTAAAATATAGACTTAGAACTTGAAATGCAACAAGATAGATAGGCCAGGACTTAGCACTTGAGGCAATTTAGGATTGGATGAGGTTTCATATTATCCCTACATCATAAATTAGAGGCATAAATCTCTTTTTCAGCAGGTGGCTGTCATAAATAGTCACAGTGATGGTCATAAATAGGTGATATAGGTTGGGGCAGATACTCCACTGATACAAGCTGTTAGATCTCTGCTGAAATCAATGGGATTGTGGCAATCCTTATGAAGTGGAAGTCTTCCCCAGCATCTCCAGAAAGATGAGAGGTGTCGTGCAGGGAAACAAAACCCACTAACCTTCTGGAGGGGGAAGAATTGTGAGGCATTGCTTGAATTGATCTAAGTAATAAAATGAGACTTGAAAAAAGGGATAAGGTGGATTAAATAGCAAATAAAACCTTCCCAGGACTGAGTTGTGTTAGATAATGGAAAAGTCTTACAATGGAAGTATGACTTTGATGATCACTGGTTTGGATCGATTGAGAGCAGTGAGTCACAGGAGAGATCGTGAATTAGAAAGCTCTTATGTACCCTTGCTTGCTATGAAACTAATTCTTGATTTCATGCTTTGTGTTTAGGTAAAATAACTCAAAGTATTCTCTAAAAGCCTTGAAGATCTTTCAAAACACAGGGGCTCTAAGAGCTATGCTGACACTTTTTCTGGGGTGGGGATGAGGGAATTACATCCTCAAAATTTGCTTTTATTTAAGTGTTTCACTTGAAAAAATGGTAAATTTTCCTTTGACTACTTACGCAAGCAATTAGTGATTCCTATATGCATGTGTGCTCAAGTCCATAATTGCAAGTTGCAGTCACCTTAAAAATAATTCCTATTGGTTTGCATTATCTCATTGAATGTGCATATGTGAGGGTTTTATTGTAATCAACAGAATCATTTTTGTTAATAGAGGACACAAATTAAATACATTTGGTGCCATGTTTAATACATTTGCTAGTTCTGTATGTGAAATTGTCTAAGTAAGCATATACGCAAAGGAATTTCTCATTCTTTTTAGTGCAATCTTGCCATCTTAAAAAAAAGTCAGGCTTGTGTGATCTTACTGATCCAACGTGCACTCTTAATTAAGCCTTCACTGAATCAAACTTAATATCTTTGTCAAATAAGGTCAGACTTCCATGTATCAGTGTCAAAGCTACTAAAGATAGTTCACTGCTGAGACAGGAGTGGGGGAAAAAAGCTTTCTGTGGCTGTGCGGTAGAGCTGCTTGTGTGGGAAAAGCTTTCTGTGGCTGTGCGGTAGAGCTGCTTGTGTGAAAAGCTTTGGATCAGAAAAGGTGTTTATAATCAGCAAAGAAATACTTTCCCATACAAATCCCGATACTATCTTAAGGAAGTAAAGACTCTGCACAGAGTGCAAAAACGTCTCATCTTGCAGCTGTCCTGAGAAGAGAAGGTTTCTGGTGGATTATTCTAATTACAGCTGAACATAGAAGCACACACACAGAGTCAAACCAAAGACCCGCTACATTGTGGCTGACAGATACCAGGAGCGAGTACCTGGGGAAAAAAGTATTTGAACAATAAGCACATAGTGATATTCTCCCCACAGAATAGGGACACCTTCATGTTTGAGAATAGTTAATGCAGTCTTCTGTGAATTTCTGTAAATGTTTTCTGAAAGCATTTATAGTTACCTAGGATTTATTTGCACTAATCCAGCATCACAGCAGTCTTCTATAACTCTTGTAAGCAATTTTGGTTTCTTTTAGTATCGTAGCCACTATTGTCAACCAGCTTTGTGACTTTACTGTTCTGCTCGTTTCTGCATGATCTCCGAATGCGTTGAAGAGCACAGGACTAGCATGAGGTCCTGCTGGACCCCACTGATGTGTGTATCCATTGCAAACACCCACTGCCTGGTCTTACCCTCAATTTTTATCTTTTAATTGGGCCCTCGAGATGACCTCTCCGTGATAAAAGTATCAGCCTAATGCCCAGTGGCAACCAAAAGGAGTGCTTGATCTTTTTCCTTCAATGGGAACATCCCCCAATATTCTGTTCATATTAACGTCATGGATTTTCTGGGCCTGGAAGTCCTCACCTCCCAGCCTTTCCCTCTCAGGAACACACGAGGGGCAAAAGTCTGCTGGCCTCTGAACAGATTGCCTGGCATCTGAGGGGCAGAGAGGGAGGCAAGCGCAGTCGCTTCTTCCAGTGCTCCTCTGAAGATCTTCACCAGTATGCTTTGCTGTGATCCAAGTCACTAAAGTAACTTCTCTCCTCTTCCTCTTTGCTGGCATTCCTCCCCCAGTCCTGAGTACCCATTCTGGGCATGCCTTCAGCTATTTATCTGCAGCTACCGTGTCAGAGTTTTGATTTCTTTTTTCTATTTAATATTATATTTGAAGTGTTTCAGTCTCAGCCATCTGAATAGATTATTTTTGGATCTCAGACATCAAAGCAATTATTTTTTTCCAGATCCTGCTCCCTCTATAAGGTCCATTAGATAAATATTTGATGGTGGATAATTAGTTGGCATTTGCATTCAGCGAGATCTGAATACTAGTTTGGCGCAAATAACCCTGCAGGTCTGCTTATCTATGTGGGTTTTGGGTTGTGGGGTTTTTTTTATTTGTTTGCTTGTTTTTATTGTATAGGTACAATTAGAGAAAGATTTCTGAGGGGAAACTGTTTGGCTTGTGCAAAGCAGGTGCCGAGCTGGTGTGCCCTCGCTGACGGCACTCGTGAGTCTGGGAGCAACTCGAACTTGCTTCTTTCCTGTCTTGGAGTAATTGAAAGCAGTGAAGATTAGTTCATGTTAAATGTAGTTTGTCATCTCTAGTAGCCTTTCACTCATGCTACGTTAACAATACCCTCTGGATGATGTGGGAATGTGCATGGGTGACTGTATATGCTAGTTTATGTAGAGAGTGAAAATGACATCTCGGAGAGAAACAGAGTGGAAATCCCTTAACTAGTGTAAAATCAGCATTGATTTGCTGATGTGCAACTGCAAACTTGCTTACCAGCATTCCTGAAAGCTCAGTCACTGTCAAAGAAGAGGAGGTAAGAGTCGCCGATTGGTGTGACACTGAGAGCAGGCATGCTTTTACACCGGCCTCGCTGCTATTCCCAAAACACTCGCTTTATGTTGCCTTCATTGCTCGTTACTCCACTTCTAAAAAAAACCCCTCTCTGTCAACAGTGTTTTTTCTCTTACTGGAGTTATCTCCTATACAGACAGATTCCAAAAGTGCAAAAGGATATGAACACACCTGTATCGACCATGCTTACCCCTTCCACTTGTTATGGAAGACTGTGGGAACATACCACCTGGTGCTTTATTGCAGCTTTTTCTACAGGGCTGAAGTGCAGAGCTGGTTTACATGATTGTCAGCTTACGCAGAAGGCAAAGGACTCTTACAGCCACCTTTAGTCATATTTTCATTTTTTTGCTCAAAGTTTAAAAAAAATAGAAAAATAAGATCTCATCTGGATGAAATAATGTAATTAATTCACAATAGTAATCCCCTGTCTTTTAAAACTCTGTTAAGTATTATTCTACTAATTAGGTAGACTTTCTAATTGCTTGTGCTGTGAATATCCTTGTTTTTACATAAACTTATTAAATCATAAATTTCATATCATCACAAACAGAAGGAGAAAAAAAAAGATGGGACAAATAAGGGAAAATAGATGTTCCAAATGATGAACAATAACACCCAATTTTGATCTCGCTTATGTTTTTGGGATCATTTCCTCTAGTATTCCCTCATCTTTTAAAAATTCTGTCCAACACAAGAAGTTAACTGTGGAGATCTTAAGCATACTTCATCTTACTCACAGTATTAGGAGAAAGAATTAGTTCTACAGGGAACTTGTTTTGTCCTTAGGCTTGGTGTAGGCTATTTTTTCTTTGGTGAATAGTAATAAATGGGGTAGAGTAAAACTTTTTTTTTTTTTAAATACAATGTAGTTAGTGCTTCTTGCAGGAAGGTCTGATACGGAAGTGCTGAAAGATGTGTAAATTCTGCCAGAGCTGCATTTCTTGTTTGTTTGCTCTAATGTCAGTATTTATTTGCTCCCTTGCTAACATTAGGAGACTTCATGACATTTCTGAGAAGGAAAGATTTCCTTATTTTACATCGACTCTACTCAGCTATCCATGACTCAGATGCATCTTCGGTGTCAGAAATAGACTTGTTTTCCCTGCCATTCCCCAAAACCTAGCTTCTCTGCAGATAATAACCAGACGTGCTGCTCTGGAAAGGACAGCACAGGGTGCCCTTCTACGTCTTCCACATGTACGATGAGAAACCTCTCTTCCTGAACGAAATGGTATGTAACCACTAAGACTATATAGTCCATGAAGCTCTGATCCCTAGTTGACCCATTTCATGTAAGTCCCAGAAGACTGAATGTGGTTCAGGAAGTCCCTATTAAAAATTAATGGCATCAGCGTTTGCACTGAAGAGTTTCATAAATGAAAACGAAGGACTGGATATCAACCCATATTTATCTATCTAGATTTCAAATAAAGTAAAACATTGCACTATATGCAGCTTGCTGGTGTCAGATCTAATTACAGACTTACTTTCTTCACATCACAATAAAAATGATAATTGTTTCAGTCCGAGGAATTGGGATACTTAAAAAACAATTTTCTTAATAGCATTACACATTTAAATAAATCAAACCCGTTAACTTAATTCAGGCAGTGACAATACAAAAAAGTTATCTTTGTGGCAGTTTTTCAGAAAAAAAAATTTTGCAATCAGATGTGCAATTTGACTTATCTTTTTATATGTGCTTTCACTATCTCTTACTTCTTAATATCTATGTCTGCTGCTATATATTTGCTAATCAGGCATATCTAAGATATCTGGATGTTAAGATGATTTCCTAAGAATCTATAGGGATAATAAAGGTAAATGATTGCATTTTAATCTATTTCTTTCCCAGTAGATAATTGTCTCATTAGTCCACCTATACCATTTCTATATACATTGATTATAGTCAGAATGATCATCATTGAAACTCTTGCCTTTCTCTAAATAAAGTAGTTTTCAGTTTATATGTATGTTTTTTTTATCTAGTAGCTCATTTTTAATAGGAAGAATTAGGAAGTGCTCCAAAATTAAACTATCTATGTCTATCTATCTAAATTGTAACCATAAATCATTATCTGAAATAATGACTATAATTTTAAGGTCAAAAGCTGTATCCTTGCTATAATATATCATGTCAATGATTATAGATTACAAATTAATGGACAAATTGAAGTAGAAATTGGAGAACAGAAAGAACTGTTAAAAATACTTCAGTAAGTGATACTCTGTATCAGTAAAATGGAAGAAAACCTGATTTAAAGACTATTATTTGCATTAATACAAGACTAAAAATCTGTTTCACAATCCGCAGATAGCGGTAATATGGTAAAATGAACACAGAATATATCTATGTTAAAGAAATTGCTTTTTTGGTACATTGAGAGTTATGCTTCTTGGTTAAATTCTCTTTCATCACCATTTCGTCTCCTATCCCCTTCTCTGTTCTTTGCAAGTGCCACGTGCTGAAAGCGAAGGAAATGCTGAACTCTGGGGAGACCTCCCTTCGTTACCCAGTCTAGGTGATGCTAGACAAGTGAGGGTTTAGTTTGTTTGGTACTTCTAATTGCCAGTATGTTGAAAAGCTTTTATCGTTATTCCAGTAACACCATTGCCTGAAAAAAATTTTTTTTTGAAAAAAGAAAAGTAAAAATTGTCAAGTATAACTGTAATCTGTATTTTACATAAATACTGTGAAGCATGTGTACATATCATACACAGACCAGAGTATCCAGTATGTAAATTTATAGATGAAGATAAAAATGCAAGGACGTAAATATTCAGAATATGTATGTGGTAGCCCAAACAAAATACCTACCATCAATGCCCTAAAATTATTTTCTAGCAGTGGCTTTCTGCCAGAAGCAAGTCTTGTTTTGACATCAAGATATAGTTTTAAGGTAATACAAAACTGTAGGGCCTATCTTAACCAGCTTGAAATAAATTCATTTTTAGGGAGGAATATATTCAGCAGCTTAGATGTCTTACAGTTGTTCACCCAGCCTTCAGGTTACTGTGGTATGCAGACTAACAACATTAATAAATATTTCCTTGATGTCAATAAACGCTTTAGAGCTGAATTGAATCAGGTCAGACAAAACCTAGTATCTCTTCCTGACAATGGCCAGCAGGACACACTAGTAAGGAGTGTACCAGTAAAGCATCCTTCAAACCTGGTGGCTTAGGGACCTGAAGGAGAAGTAGTGCTGTCCTCAATAAATTTGTTCTACGCATTTTTTCACTCAGTCTTTCAGTTCTTGTAGATGTACAGCATTTACAAGGCTATGAATCCACAGCTTTATAGAAAAAAGTTCTGTAGTGTAACTGTTCTTGCAAAAGATCATCTGCTTTTGTTTCTTTTAAATATATGACCTACTACATTTGTGTGGTGTTCTCAGAGTAACAACTGCTACTTTCATTTTTTGCCCTGGGAGGCTAGGAAACGGGAAGAAAGCCTCTTCCCCTGTATTGCGTACTGGGGAGGGTGGTAGGCTGAAGGTTAGAAACAGTATGCATTACCGCCGCTGGCTTGCAATATATGGATATACCCATGGAAAGCCTACCCAGCTGTCCAGCTAGACGGTGTTTGCTGCTTCATCCTGTGATCCTCTCTTTGAGAGCTTAGGTATAGAAAAGATGCTGTGATCATTTTTAACAGAGTGGTTAATGTGGACTTAAGCATCTATGATATAGTCAGTAGTCAAGGGGACAACGTTTTTAAAAAGACTACAGTTTTGCTATTTTGAATTTCTTGTGCCATTTCTTTTCCACTATTCCAGGTTAGAGATGAGCGTTGTGGTACTGTAGAAACCAGGGCAACAAATGCTGAATGTTTAAAGAGATGCTTTGCATAATGGAGATTGGCACCAAAAGGAAGCCTGATGAAACAGATTCAGTGGCAGTGGTTCCAGGCTGGCTGATGTCTTACATGATGGTATGGGTTGAATCTCTTCAGCCAGTATGTCTCAAATGAATAGCGATATGAAAGATTCAAAAATATTAGAGGAGGGAAGAGTTTATTTCATGTAATGTTAGTCATTTTAAAAATACGTATTCTAGCATTACTAATTCAATATTGCTTTCTAGGGCAGCAGGGTCAGACAATACCGAAACAAAGGCCATGACTTAAGTGCATTTCAAAAGCAGAGGTTTGGAAACAACAATTCTGCAAGAGAATTTAGATGGGTTTGGGTTAAAGACTTTAGAGATTGCAATAGCCTAGAATGCAATTATACATTATGGATTTCAAAAATATTGAAAGGGAGTGTAATTTTTTTAAACTTTGCATTATTACTGGTATAACATATAAAAATCCCTTTACGGAAACAACAATTTACTTAAGGCTGGAAATCTGGTTATTAGTGCCTATCCTGTGAAGGATTTCCTTGTGACCCAATTTTGATCTTACATTTACTTCTGCGTAAGTTCAGAAAGACTAATTCTGTTTTAACTAAAACTCAATTCAGGGGAAAGACACTCATGCAGTGGTGGAAAAGAGCTCACTTTAAAATACTTTAATATATTATAGGACTGGTTTGCACTAGGTACTGCCCAGGGAGCGCACAGGTAGGAGCTGGGTACACTTGTGTCTGGTTGTCTTCAGTGCCCCATGCCTGAGTTGAAAGGACTTGACACGAGTTGGCCTCGTTGGTAGTCTCCATCTTGAAGTGTGCATTGTGTATAATTCTTGGAAAGATTTTTGAGTTTTACTGTTTTAGTAGAGGGTAGTACACATGCACACATTGGCTCAGACTGTAAAAAAAAAGTGAGAATACGCAATTTGAAAGAGAGACTAGCTTAAAGCTTGTCAGTCATACTTAAAAGACAAGATGTTTGGGAATATGAGAGACAAAGAGGGTGTATTTCTGCATCAAATGTCTCTGGCATATGTCAGACTACAGTAGGAGAAATAAGGCTATACTAATGTATATGTCTATGCCCAGCACATGAGTGAACTTGGAACGTGTTCTGCATGAGGTGGGCAAAAAGGTACTTGATTGCTTAATACAGAACTTTTTGAAGGAAGAGAAGACTGTGGAAGAATTTTACCTGCTTATTTCAGTTAAAATCAGTAATTTGGGAAGTTTATTATAGTTCATAACAGTTCCGTTCATTATAGTACTTTTCTAGTTTACTTCACTCCTACATTCAACTCTTCTTTTGTTTACTGAGGAACACGAAGAGTCTTCTCTTCCTCTTTTATGTTCTTCTGATTTGAAATTCCCTTGAAACTGTTAATTTTCTTTGCCTCTCATATTCTATTTGGTTTCTTCTGATGTTAACCACTTTGTACAGTTATCAATTTAATTAATATATTTCTTAATTAGTGGTGGCAGAACCTTAAATATAACATATTTCTACAGTATTTGGAAACTTTCAGCATAATCCTAAGTCTCTGTAGTGTAGTAAACTTAAAACACCTTTCAATTATGTAAATACTGTTCGAAATGCAAGCAGACTGCCTTTTGTATATCTTATATGAGAGAAACAGCATGCGTGAGGAAAACAAACTTATTGCAATCCAAAAAGTTTGGGGTTTTTTTCTTATATGGATTTAATATTTTCAGTTTTCAAATAACACTTTCTGGAATACTTATCTTGATAGAAGATAAGCGGATAGATTTCTGCCTTACTTCTAAAAGAGACAAATTTTTTAAGGATGTCCTTTTTGAGAAAATACTCCATTTTATTTTTATTTCATGAGTAGATGAATGTTGAGTTGCTCCTGGAAAAAATTCCAGTAACCATCTATTTCTGTTTTATTTGTGAAATCTGCATTATCATCTTCGCATGTCTAAAAGTGGGGCTTTTCTTCTCATTTCATTAGTTACCATATAATATCTGCAGTTCATAAAATCCCAGGCATGTTTGTGAACTGTTGCATTTCAGTAGGAAACTTCTAGAACTGATGGTGGCTAAGGAAAGAAGTTGAATTTTCCAGAGTAGGCCTTCATTCTGTTTTCTCAAAAAACCTGGCAGGCTTGTGATACAAAATGAAGTAATGACTGGTGATACCAAACCCTATTAGCTCAAAACTGGAGTTTTCATGAGTGAATGAGACATAACTTGTGCATTTCAGTGAGTCTAAAGGGGTGTACTTGGAATTCATTACTCTTAGATTTAATTCTGTGATACTAATCTAAGATTTGCAGGGAGGAAGGAGAAAATCGCTTTTCTAACAGTGGTTTTTTTTAGCCTAGTTTGTTAAAGCATCTGAAGTATTGCTTTATAATCATGTACACAAAGGAGCTAATTGATGTGTGTCGTGGTTTCAGGCCAGCTCAGCCGGTAACAAAGCGCCACGAAGCTGCTCACTCACCCCCCACCCCCTCGCCTGGCCACGTTGGGATGAGGAGAAAATCCAAAGGCAGGCTCGTGGGTCGAGACAAGGATTGGGAGGGATCACTCCCCACTTATGGTCACGGGCAAAAGACAGGCTCAACTTGGGGAAGAAACAAAATTAATTTAATTTACTACAAATCAAAAGAAAAACAAAACACAAGGGTATTAGGAAGGGAAACCAAACCTCAGAACACCTCTCCCCACCCCTCCCGCCTTCCCGGCTCAGTTCCACTACCGATGCTTTCTACCTCCTCCCCCCGGCGGCGCAGGGGAACAGGGGATGGGGGTTGAGTCAGCTCGCCACACATCGTCTCTGCTGCTCCTTTCCTCAGGGGGAAGATTCCTCACTCGTCCCCTGCTCCACCGTGGGGTCCCTCCCAC
>VYZV01044066.1:0-13384 GCA_013401275.1 Pandion haliaetus | reverse complement strand
AGAATAGTTGCTTTGAAATCCTTCTGCTTTTTCCTGATAAATATGTTACAGAATCATGAAACAAAGCCTGCAAACAAATTATGACTACTTATCTCTCATGTGTCATTCTCTTTTGCATGCTTTATTCTGCCCTGTTAGTTTGGCATTGTTGCCTAGGTGCAGTACTGTATCATTTGTTTTTATGAAGTAATTACAGTTGGAAATAAGTTTTGTAAACCCGATTTACATCCTTTCAAAATCCTCATAAATTCATAACAGCCTAAACATGTCTGATTTAGCTCTGGGGCCACAGAAGGCTTTTTCTACCACATTTGATTTGGACAGTCAGTCTCTGATCTGATAACCCAGTTATACCAAATTATATATCCTTTGACAAAATCCAAGTGGCCCTCAGATTCCTTGCCTCATTTGTTTATATACTTGAGGTTTTCATTCAAGCTGCAACATTGGAAGAATAACTTGTTTTGTCTATTTTTTCACAGGCTTTTTTAAGAGCTGAAAAAGGAAAAAACTTAAGATCTAATATATTGCTACAGTTCTCTACTGTAAACTTTTACTAAAATGAAATTAGATGATACAAGCAAAGGTCAAAATTGAAATGGAGTCAATAAAAATCAGTGGATTAACAGTGATCCTAAACTGAATCACCATCTAGCCGATTCATGAAATTAATACAGCACAGTCAGTTCTTAAAAATGTGCAAATACTCTCCTATAGAAGTTAAGGAGGCATTGTTCATTTAAACCTAAGTCCCAATTACAGCACCCTACTTAAAGCAAAGTAATCAGTCCAACCAGTTGAATCTTTTTGAATAAAAGGCATGCTGTTTTATATCTGAACCCTCCAAGGATGCATAAAGTCCTGAAGTTCCCACACATTTAGCAGCTAACTGTTTTGTAATTGTCTGGCATACTGAATTTTGATACAATATCTGTCATAATCGTGTTCACTTTAATGGTACTTTCTCTGCCATTAAGATGACTACATTATTTCTTTTAGGTTTACATACAAGGAAAAAGAAAAATTATGATGGCAAGCTTGAGTCAATGGGAAGAAGGTAATGCACGCTGGGCTCGCCCATAACACACCAAGTCTCTTCCCACCAAGCACCAAGATGCTCACGCTACCTTAACCTTGCCATCGCAAAAAGACTGGCAAATATATCAAATCATATTTACGCATCTGCCTGCGAGAGATTTATTTCAGCAGTCACCATAAAAAGTAGAATCTTTTAAAATGTAATTGTATAGCACTTGGGGAGCCACTCTTCTTATTGTCATGTAAAGGTAGTTAACAAATGTCGGATTAGATAAAAAGCCAAATAAAACCACTTGGCATTTTTCACTGAGGTTTAGGTCCCACCACAACCATTTTACAGCAGCCAATAATCTAAGTGTTGTTCAGTCAAAGAACTAGCAAGTCTCTTTATTAAAACCACACTTAGTCAGACTTCATGATTAGAGCATTCCAGTGACAAGCAAAAGTCAGCGTGGTGACATCAGGATACAAATCATTGCTCTTATATGAACAACACTGATGGTAAAACTAACAGCCTGTGGTAGATACATTCAGTAAACCTTAGCAAACCCCTTGCAAGGAGGGAAAATGGTAGACTGACATGGGTAAAATTAGGGTCAAACATCTGCCTTGTTTCAAAGTCTGATATTATCAGTGCATTTTCTGTATTCCTTAAAGGTCTTGTTTTTAATTCTAAATGCCCTTATGTCTTGGGCTGTATGAACAACACTAAGAATTTAACTGAACTCCTCATATGTTTAAAATTATAAAAATCCTTACACGTTTTAATGTTCCTGGAAGCTCACGTGCATCCTAAACACTGAGCATGCAGCAGACATCTTGAATATAGATATTTAATCTAAAACCAGACTGAGTAAAAATCAAAACGAATCTAAACAAAACTAATATCTAACCAGCATAATCCACTGAATGCAAAAGGACTTGAAATTCAGCCCATATAATTTCAGTATTCTCCAGGCTTTAAACTGGATCCACCCAAAGCCCCCAGATGTAAAAAAACAACCAAGTCTCTCTCAAAGCACTTCAGTGGCACATGCTGCAAAAACACTTGGAGCCAGCAGCCCATTACATTGCAGATAGAGGTAGTCCAAATTCTAGACAGCAAGAGACTAAATTAAAAAGTTTTGGAATTGTGCAAGGGTTTGTCATTAATCATATTGGCAAGTAATCGAACCTTTTTGTTAAGAAAAGTTCAGTCTTCTGATATTTAAATAACAGTTAAAATATTTTGTGTATTATGACTATTACTACAGTATTGAAGCATTATTATTACATCTTCTAACTGAATGCAGTTTTAAAAGTTGAATCAGACAGTATTGTTTTGACTTTGCTGAAACATTTTGATACAACTAAATGAAAATATAATTTCAATTTATCCAGAAACAAAATTTCAGTTTTGCACTACAATGTTTTTTGTTCACTTTCCTGTTCAGAAGAGGAATTCTACTTTCCAACTACTTTTTTTTGGTGGGGGGAAGTAATGGTAAATCCTCTGAAAGCAGGGAAGGAGAGTGGTGGGGGGTGACTGTCAAAATCTTCCAATATCTGTAAGTTATTATGGCAAAAATTACTTTCTTTCCTATTTTCTATTGTGCCACCACACTCCGTGTCATTTTTTATTTTTCACATTAGGGGTTTCCAAGCCAGGATTTTGTGCATGAAGGAAGGCAACGTAAAGTACAAAGGAGCAAATGTCAAGGCGATCTTGTTCAATAAATTATACATCTTCTCCCTAAAAGCTTTGTCTTACCCGAGTAAACCACCACAGCCACTACTGCTGGAGGAGATGTGCATGGCCAGCACATTCAGTCAAGACAAAGGAAGACCTCAGCAATCTTACCAATAACCCTGACACCCGGTTGAAAGGCCACTCCTGTCTCTGGCAGTTTGGATCTGAGACAGGGAGCTGCTTTCCTCTCAGCAGCAGCGGTCTTCTCCTTTCTTGTTCCCATACAGACACCTTCACTAGCTTCAATTCAAAATGATGACCCCTGCAGTAATCAGTTTCAGGTAATAAGGTGCTACCCCTTTCAGATGAAGTAGTTCTTGGCTTCCTACAAAATTAATTCCACTTTGCTTATACCATGGACATACTTCCAGCATGTATGTGCCATAAGAAGAAAAACTAACTTTAAATATATACAAGCACTTCATTTTCATTTTTTTAATATAATTACTTTATAATAATAGTCCAGTTACAAGCTTAATAATACTGGTGTTTTTAGCTGGGCTACTTACTAATTCCTATCTTTGAATTTTCTTTCAGAGATGGGAAACATGGAGTAGCTTCTCATTTACACCAAGTCATGGTTCTCAGAGAGAGACAAAAAACCCTAAGCCACAACACTGTGTCAATGGAGAAGAGAAAGGTTTGCCTCTGGCCACCCTTTAGTTGAGAAGCACTAGACTTTTTTGGAATCTTGTTGCATGTTACCTTTGACTGTTGTTCAACTATCATTAGTTGAAATCTTAAGAATACTCTGAACAAAAACATAATTGGAAACAATATCACCTGAAGCTTTAACCTATCTGTGCTGGTTGTGGACAGTGTTTTGGTTTGTGACGCAATACAACATGACATAAAATCTTATGAGGTATGAGCTAAAATCTTACAGTTTTAGCTAACTGGAGAATCATAAGGCACTCCAGCTAGGATTTTTCTGAATGGATACTTGAATTTTATTTAAATTCTGAAGACTCCCAGAAATAGGAAAATAGGCTGGTCATTAGCTAGAGAAAAGAGTTGGGTAAGAATCTAGGTAACACATAGCATTGTTTTTCCACTGAAAGAGAATAAATTAGGTTAGTTTGCACTTTCTCTGGCTTCCAAACAATATGTTCTACAAGAAGACTGAGGATAATTTGTCTAGAATGTATTATTCATATACAATTAGGATATAAACAAAGAAGGTACGTAGGGAGATTTAATATCTTTTTATTAGATTGACATATTTAGAAGAAAACAGACAAGATTTCAGGAAGCCAAGACCATCTCCAATGATCTGAGGAATTGTATGCCAAAATGTCTGTCTTTTTTTCCCCTAACTATATCAGTTAGGCAAATAAAAGATATTAACCTTCCTCATAAACCTTGCTTCACTTAAAATAGTGAAAAATCGTTCTCACGTCGCTTTATGCTTAGATATGGAAATGGCAAGAACAGAGAGAAGAAATAAGGTTAAGAGCAGGGAGATTTTTCAAACAATTTATGCTAATATCCTCCTAACTTCCAACATGAGCTTCCAGCAAAGCTGTATTATTTTCAGTGAAACAAAATTACTCATATGGAGACTAAGCAAATTCAGAGACTTGCTTTTTTCAAACTGGCTTTGTATGTTACGCCTGTAAAAGATTTCAATTACCCTTTAAGTGAAAACAGCTGCTTTAAGGTCACAGCATATCATCTAACCAGTCCTGTCAATAATACTTAGGCAATTATGCAAAATTATTATCTATTCTTGTTAAGCAATGAGGATGTACATAACAGCTTCCTTTGATGGAAGGAAAGCAACACAGTACTTGCCTACTTAGCCAAGTACAGACTCTGCTCTTCCAAGAATCACCAACATGTATAATTTCAAGGTATTTAGTTATTGTGAATGCTTTAGTAAGTTATGTTCCCAGGACTGCATAGTGAATATTATCCTGACCTTGCAAGTACATCTAAAGCGCTTGCAATGATGGAGTATCTTAGAATAAGACTGATTGGACACTTAATAGGCATGGCTGCCTCGCAACCGTGTGTCCTGTAAAATGCATGCACTTTCATTGCTATGACGTTTGACACATCATACCAGGAACAATCAACTCTTCAGGCTCCCGTCTAAACTACAGACCTGATGTCCAGTTGAGAGGGAGACAGGCTGCAGCAGATAGCCCTGCTTCTCTAAACAAGGAAAAGTATGTGCACATGGGTTCATCTCTCAGAAAAAGAGGAGAATGGGAAAGCCTACTTGCCTATTGTCTACTTTGAGAGACCTTAAAGAGAGTGAGAAAAGAGAGAAAAAACATCAACTTGGATGTTAATAATATTAAATATAGGATCCTTCAGAGTACTCCGTAGCACAGAAATTGTAAAAAGAGATGAACGTGTAGCATAACATATTTAAATCACCCTCAAATACAGATCAGTGGTGAAGTTTAAGCATCAACACATTTCTAGAAGCAAGAACTCTACAACCTGGTCTGATTTTGCATTTACAATAAATACCATGTAAATGCCCTCAGTAGGAATCACGAAGAAGAAAGATTAAGGCTTGGTGTATGTTGCTGTATGCTACTACTGTCAGACAATGTATACACGGCTGGATTTTAAAGTATTAAGGCATGGCTGGCTTGGGGCCAAAAAGCCACACTGCTTGGCTCTAGCTGATATTTGCTGAAGATAGAATCCAGAATGCATATAGAAATGTCAGCAATATTTTTTCTTCAGTGTTTGTGCATCTGGCTTCACTCAACTGATGTTTAAAAAAATAAAAAAAAAAATCACATTTTCCCTTCTTTAAATGGAGAGAATGTATCAGGCCAGCAGTTTGCAGCATTTGCATTAATTAAACAATTTTAAGGAGAAAAGCTTTACTAAGAATAGCATTGCTGAAATAATCTGACTCAGTTGTCAACCACATAATAAGGATGTTCTTATTTCTGCTTTTTTCCAGACATGTAAACTGCTGCCAACTCTTTTCTTATTCATTTTTAAATACCGATGAAAAGAAAAAGGTTGTGTTAGATGAACATCAGCGACAACATCACTATGTCCTATTAGAAAATGACTAAATCAGAAGGTTTGCAGGTAGCTTAAGTAGGGTAGAACACAGGGTAACTCTAGTTCTCCTGCAGTCAAATCTTGAGTCTCACCAAACCTTCAATGGACTCCAGTCAAGGCCACCTGACTTGGCCCCTCCTGAGCTCCTCCAGAAAACTCCAGTCTTGTCAGCTCAGAAGTCTTCTATTGAATACCCATCTTTAGCACCTACCTGAGCAGCAGCACTTACCTACACCTCCCTCATTATCTGCAAAAGGAAGTCAGTATTTAAAGGCCCTCCCTTAATCCAGCATTAACAATATAGCACAAATTTTCAATCAGGCTTTTTAACAAGCCTCATGAAAGGGCTGCCAGTCTTTCTAATCCAACAGTTAGGCCTGTCAAAACATGGTAACTTTGGACCATAAGTCCCCCATCACACACCTAAATGGGCTTATTTGGCTGGGAAGGAGGACCAGGTCTTTCTAATTGACAAAAAGGGGGAGGAAGAGAAATCCCACAAAGGCCAATCACTGAAACCCACACAAGTGAAAAAATTCAAGCTGATCTAGAAGCAAGCACCAAATGGAGCTATTGACATGAAAGAATTGCCCAGAATGAGATCACGCTGCATTACAATCTCATTGTAGGCATGATGGTTGAATAGTGTGTGTTTGAGCTATGCCTGAGGCTGGGTTTGTACATGTCAGTCCAAGAGACTGAAAGAGCAAAGGCCACAAATCAAACATAAATACTGAAAACAAACTTTTTTTTTTCCCCCTCCATCTTCCAAGAATCTCTGAAAATGGCTGGGGGGGTGGGAAGAAAGCTGGGGGAAAGGCAGAAGGATATTGGAATTAGGAAAAAGAGCCCTGAGGTGGGTGCACAGACTACATATGGGACCATGAAATTCTGGTTTGTAGCAGCAAGGATTACTCCTGACAGGCACACAAATAGTGTGTATTCTAAATTATATGGGATGGAGGGGTTTAAAGGCCCTGTCTGGGTCAGGGGACACACGCTTATGAACACCACCGACCCCAGGCTTCATCTCAGAAGAACCCTGCAGTTCCAGCAGTACAGCAGCCTCTCTCAGGTTTATAAAAAGCTCCTGTTGCTAAGTGCAGGCTTGCTGGCAGACATCTATATGCACCATTTGCCAAAAGGTGTCTTTTCCTCTTTTGACTTATTCAAACTTCTGTAAATTAGCAGCTAAAAATGCCCTGCTTTTCGCGGGTTTTAATTAAGATTGCTTTCTCCCTGCAGGAAGAGAAATATTGAAAATAGCCTGAAAAATAAGTCCCCTTGTTGCCAGGTGAGTTTCTCCAAACACACCCAGCCTCGCTAATGAAGTGAAACTCTTATCATCACTTCAGGTGGTAGCTAATTAGTATATTTTCTTAATTAAAATGCTTTTTCTATCGAGGTTTTCTTCAAGAAGGCCAAGGAGGGCATTTTGTTGCTATGACCACTGAAAATCAAAATGTCCTATTAGAGGAAAGGGACATCTGCTCTGGGATTCAAAACCTGCTAGAAACTTACTGGGAACAATGTGTGCAAGTCTGCAACAGCAACCAAATTGATTCAAACACCAAGTAAGAGCTTCGAGACCAAAGGGTTTAAACTACAGAGGGCTAGAACCTCAGCTCATAAACCAACCCACAGGAGAGGTGTCACTCGAACTATGTGTTACGTGTCTATTATCACATACACATCAGTTTGATGTACAGTTTTCTATAAATTCAGCACCATTTACTTTTAATTTTTGCTTTAAAATAATTTTAAGCCCCCTGAAACTTTCTCTCCACTTCTTTTAACATCTACAGATCTTTAAATAATAAACTGTTCTAAACTGATTTAATGACTTAGTAATTAGCATGTTGCCTGAGCTCTCATAAATGTTGTCTTTAAAAATCCAAATGGTTTATTTTGGCAGCTGGGGTGTGTGCTTAAGTAGCCTGTTTGGCAGCTGAGTTTTCATGACCACAGTTATTGGTTAAGACTTTTAACAGAATGCACTTAAAGGCTGGGAAGGGGGTCTTATTTGAGGGCCACTGAATTAAGGGCTGAAAGAGCATGGGTTTGGTATATTTTTACTGCATTCAGCTTCTGGATCTTCAGTGACACACACCCCTCACACCCCACCCCCATTTCTCCCTGGAATAAATGTGTATGGAGCTATTAAACTTTCAGCTGAGAAAAAAAAAGTGAACTCCAGCATTTTGAATCATTTGTAGGAAGAAATGTAACAGCTTTCCCCCTTTTTCTCATTTTCCTGTCAACGGTGTTCAGATAACATAGAAACTCAAGTCCTTCAAATGCTTCAAGTTACTTGAAAGTACCTTGAAAGTGTCTCATTCTGCTTTTACCAAGTTTGACTCTCCCTCTGATTCCTGCAGAATGGGAAGTAGGAGAATGCCACTCTGCTTCCATCTGTCTCATTGTATCTTGGAGTGCAGAAAGGAGCTGTCACACCGGCAGCTCTCCATCACAGCACTGAGCTGGGGTCACAGCTGCCTTTCACCTATTAAAGATAATTCTAGGCTTTGTCTGCAGTGTGGAGTGTTTCCTTCCCTTTTCTTTTTAGGTGTAATGTATAACCTTGTCAAAGAGCTAAATATACTGCAAGTTCTCACAAGAAACAGAGAAGTGTCAGGGACTGAATACTTTCACACTGACTTTATAATAAGTTTCCGGGTTTTTTTTAATAACAATTTGATGGCTTGCAGAAGCAGTTAATTTTCCCCTCTGGTGCAGTAGCTCAGGGTTGTGAATCAATTTTTTCTTGCACAGACATAGGTGAAATCCTGGCTCTACTGAAAAATCCTAGTCCAATAGGAGTTTGTGACTGACATTTTGGGATGATGCTTGCAATGATGATAGCCAGGTCCTTCCATGATGATGTGCCAAACTACATTTCTCTTCTTCAAATTAGGGATTACAAATTTGCAATTGAAACGTACAGTCAGGTGTGTCTCCTGAATCAGCGAGGAATGCCTGAAAGCAGGCTATGCCTCTTCGGCATGGGAAAGAGACAACATTGAAGGATATAAGAGGTCTATGAAATCCTGCTCTGCACGAAAAGGTGGTAAAGGGTGGATAAGAACTGCCTGTTCCAAGTATCTATTCCAGGGCAAGAGCCAGTGGTCAACAAGTGAACCTATTCCAACCCATGTTCAAAACAAAGGAAAAGATGGGTAGTAGAGGGAAAAAAAGCAATTCTTTAAAGTTTTTAAGTTCAACCCTCACATTCCTTTTAAGAAGTCACGTCTCACATTTATTATAGAAGTCTTCTATTTCCCAAGTTCAGTTCCTTGCTCCTCCGCCCTGCTTCATTATCTTCCCACATAATTCTGCAATATAATCCTGCCACAGCATTCCAAAGAATTTGCAGTTGAGTTGAACTAAATAGTCATACATAAGGTACTCTCTGCTATTTGCGTGATACATCTGTGCTGTATAACAACAGCTAGCCCTAGAAGATGATTTCAGAATTTCTCTGTTTTGCTCAACACATGCAAAGAGCAGAGGGAAGCCTGGGTCTGGGTCTAGCATCAGATGTATCCTTGAGTGACCCATCTTGCCTGCGCAATTAGTGACCCTGCATTCCTGCCAATGCAACAGTGTATCACTTCTCAGAAGCTGCTTCTCACCACCAGCGAGTCCACCAGCTCCTCTGGATTTGCCCAGCACTTCTCAGCTCATGCACGCTACACTGGTTACCACACTACACTAATACCACTTCCCATCTGCTCAGGGGGATCTCCAATCAGTTCCATGTCCCTGCGTAATCTGATGTTGGTTTGGATAAGTTCTGGATCTTGTTCAAAACCATGCTAATCAGTACATTTACATGCATCATTCAAATATGTGGCAGGCCTTAAACTTCTATCTGTAAGGAGAGTTTTTTTTCAAGGTGTTTAAAGGGCACTGTGGAAAGCTCAGTCACTAAGTTCTTTAGGACTATTTGAAAAATTCTATACATAGAGTTAGAAGTGAGAAATACTTTCAAAAACTCCAAGGGAATTCAGGTAAGGTAGACCCCCACACCCAAAACCAGTACACTTAAATGTAGTTGATGCCTTTCTAAATCTCTTAACAGAAATAAACAAAAGTATTATGCAAAAAGATATAAAAGAAGAACTGTAATATTGCTAGTAACTGATAGTGCATATTTGTATAAAAATTGCATGCTATTACCTGGCATTTCCTAAATACAGACTAAGGATGACACTATGCAACAAATGCACCAAAAAAAAAAAAAAAGTGCATATCAGAATCTAAAATCTCCCTGTTAGAGTGTGTAATTGCAAACTTCACCATGGGAAGATTCTTTCGAGAGGAACTCCAAGGTGTACACTGGTATGATGTTTGGAATGAAAAACACATTATTCCATTTTCTTCTTGATGGAAGAGAATTATATTTAAAACTGTGGCTTTTGTGTCCAGATTTGAGATAAACGAAGTCAGCATTTATCAGGAATCCTAGAGATACTTCTCTCACACAAAATCTGAAGCCACAACTTACAGATGATACATCTGTTAATTGCAAGTTCTATTTCTGACAGATGTTCGATATGTAATAATGATCTGCTGCTTTGACTAATCCAGCCAAATCAACAGCTTTAGACAGAATTCAAAGGCTATTTCAGGGAACTCTGCCAACATTTATGTCACTGGATTTAAAAAAAAAAACAACAAAAGCATGTCTTCCACCCTCACAATTCTAAGTTTACATAAAGTAAAATATGAATTGTCACACTCTTTCCATAATCAAGCTGACCAGAGCTACACTAAATAAATAAATAAATGGACAAAATACGGCTAATGTTATTGCCCATGGGTTCAATATTTACCAGTTTATGTACCATCTGAGCTGTTTCCTGTAATCAGCCAGGCACATGGCACTTTCGTTCTCAAGAGACATTATCACCATGACAACTTTATCAGCATAAATTATGAAACACAACACTTGGGGCACACAGAATTTGGTCACGGGTTTGGAATATTATCTTGTTAGTTACTCTTTTACCAACACTCCAAGTGCCCACTGGAGAGGAGGAAATTAAAAAAAACCTACAAACCACGACTATTGAAATAACAATAAAAAATGTAAAAACTTTACAAAGAGAAAAGGAATAAAGTCATTAGGCTGAAAAATGGGCAATCAAAGGAGCTATTGCGCTCGGCAGATGGAAAAGCAGCAGGTGCCATAGTGCGATGGGACTTTGCTTCCCATCATGCACACTCTACAATGATGCAGGCTGACAGGGAAGGGAATTAATGTGTCGGAGCAGGTACTTTCTGTCCATTAGCTGATTCTCAATACATCTACACAGACTGCTACCTCTAGCTCTTTGATAAAATGACTAACAATCCATTGTTCAAAAAGTTGTATGAAAAAGGACAACATTGTGTGACCTGCCTGTCACTGTCCCAGATTAACAGAGTATAAATGACCAAGTAAACATTTCTGCACCTCAAACTGGGATTAGAGATTTCAGCCTATGAATAAATTATTTGAATGCAGATGTTTAGAATACATTAAGGTAAAGCACATTGGACAGACTCCACTGGGGGAAAATACTGATGAACAGAATTTTTCAAGCCCATATTAACTCTGGCAAACAACAAAAGCAGTGTGCAAAGCACAATAACACACCCACACCTATGCTTTATCTGGGAAAATCCATTGTTACATGAAGGACAATTTATGTATGATAAACTCCATTACTCTGGTGGCCCATAATACATCACTATAGCCTGGCTGGTTTGCATTCCTCATTTTCATCACAAATGACAAAAAATATGACCATAAAAATAAAAACTAAACCAACACAGATAGTCTTAAGAGGTTTCAATTTGTTCAAGTCAGTCAGTCCCCTTCACTGGCCATCTGTCCTTTCTGTTGCTGAGTTCAAGGATGTCTAGAATGATAAGTACAAGAATTACTTCTGGCAGCAATATAATGACACACTTTGAAGTCTTTGCTTCTGACACAGCATTTCCAAAGAGGAAAATGTTGCTGGAAGTACCAGGCTTGCCATGACTGGAACAAACTGCAAATTTATTTCCACAAACAAAAGGAACCTCTAAGATGGCCCCACTAGTATTTTTCAGTGACTACAACAATAAATACTGAAGTATGTAACTCTCTGGTATTTAATATGAATTTGGCACAATCATATGCCAGGTTTCTGTCTGACACCAAGGTGGAAGATTTCCATGCATCAAAATATTTTCTTTTGGAATTTATAGCCGTCTTTGAGTACACTGTGCTTTGAAAATGTTTTATTTCTCAATATGATAAGCACACAAAACATTAGTGATGTCAGAACCCTGCTGCTATTTCCAATTGCTTACATTACATTTTTCTTTGTAATGATCACAATTTTAAAAAAACAAACCAAATAGATAGAAAAGGCAAATCACTGGTCAACAATAGAAAAGGTGGAAAATTCATGCAGGTTAGACAATATATCTTCTGCGCTCAACCTGCTATTGTGTAAAGAACCAACAGCAGCTGTAGTTAAAATGGAGTGATAATTTTTATTTTAATTCCTGGGATTTTTAAAATGTGTTTTATAACCATATATTTAGCGTCCCTCCCCTCCAATTTTGTTTGTGATATATCATTACACCCTAGAGATAAGAATTATCTTCTTTTAATTATTTGAGCTTCTGAAAAAGTAAGGACTATTATTTTCTGAAAACATCTTTCACAATCCTCTTAGTTTATTGGGTTCATAATTACAGTAAATAATGAGATAAATAATCAGATATCATTTACAGGCATATTTTACTCTTTAGAAGAGAACCAACAGAAGACCCATTAGGCACGCTTAGGCCTTTCAAAGCAATCTACTAGACACGTGCAATAGCCCCTTTTTAAGCAAAGACTTCAAACTGTAACATGGCCCTTTTTTTTTTTTATTTAATTTAAAATTTGGTTTAGGATATCAAAAGACCAACAGAAATGGTCCATTTGTTTTGCACTGATAACACAGGATATGACTTTAGGGAAGTTTTAAATGAATAAAGCATAAGCAGGGCTAGCCAAAGTATTATTTTAAAAATTTGGGGTACAGCCAGGGCAACCTTCACACCTGACTTATTTTAGTGGCATTTGAGATCCAACAGAAGAATAAGAATTAACACCAAGATAGAACATAGTCAGATGGGTCATAGTAATTTGAGGAACTAGCACACACATAATTAGAGACTGTTTCTGCCTCAAGTAAATCTATGCATTTAAAAGGAAGGCATAAGAAATAGATGAGACCAGACAGAAAAATAAATATCACAGAAATGTGAAAAACTCTTACCTAAAAGCTTAGGCACAAAGTTAAATTTCAATATGCTTTTATATCGGCTGTTAAAGCAAAAGATCCCTGGCCATCCAAATCTTGGAAATACCCCCAAACAAACATACTGTATCAACTTTAACCCACTCAGGTGCCTCCGATTAATCTGGTAATGCAGTTTCAACTGTGCAAGGCACTGCTGTACTAATATTTATGGTGTTAAACCAAAGAGCCTCATGTTTTCCCAGAGTCTTAAGGGACATACCTCAAAGCCTGAACATGATATACTTATCATACT
>VYZV01044054.1:0-11430 GCA_013401275.1 Pandion haliaetus | reverse complement strand
AAATAAGCAAGAATGTTAAATTTTCAAAATAAAAGTAACAGCTGGTTACTATGCAGATGAAATTGTGACCAAAGTCTGTGTTTTTCTTTAACAAGGTATTCCTTACACTTGTATTATGAAAGTGCTGTATGAGAATATATTCGTTTCCAAACTAACTCTCCACTTTTCAAGAACTTAGTGTCTTTTTTTCTATTTTAGTAATAGGAACCCTGAAGCACCGGTAGATAAATCTTTCCAGTGCCCAGTCAGCAGGTGAGCTGGCAGAAACAAGCTAACATCCACAGCTCCTGCTTCACAGTCTACCCAATTCTTCTTGTAATGTACAAAAAGATAAAAATATATTAATAATATTTTATACTTTAGCAGGTACTGGAGGATCTCAAAGTTCTTCGATATTGTTAATGAAAAAATGGCTCATAGTGCTCCTGAAAAAAATGCCCATGCCAGTATGTGAATCTGGGTGGACTGTGAAATTGTTTTTCCAGATGCAGCCAGTTATAGTATTTCCTCCATGTCTATTAGTAAACTGAATGAAACAATGGTAATATCAGAAGCAGCTAGTTTTCTTGTTTCTTTTTCAATATCTTTTACAATCTGGATTATCTGAAGATACATCTTTAATTTTTAGAGCTATATAGGTATCTGCACTCTGACAGAGCTTTTATTAATGCCTGATGAAAATATAAAAAAGGAGCGTAATTAAGCTGTGCTGAGTTATTGCTGATATCAGAATCTTATGTTTATATTCTCTCTAATTAAGGTTTTGACTTTGCTGTCACTCAACTTCTGCTAATGCATGAAATAAATCATGTGCTACTTAACCTTAAAAATAGAAGACAAAAGAAAAAAGTAGTTTTGTTATATTTATTTCTGCTTTTTAATCCTTCAGGGAAGATGGGAATGTTAACTTGTTGAAGTGGATGTATCAGTGGTGCTTTAAAAAATAATTGGCGTCAATGACTTTGAATACACCAGAATCACAAATTTGAGAGGAAAACTGAGTGAATGCATGAGTGTAGGGTTTTTTTAATGTTAGTTCTTCTGAGAAAACTTTAGATTTGAGCAAACCTATTCTGTTTTATTCAAATAAAAAATAGATGTCTTAAAAAATTAGAAGTCTAAGTTGAGCTAGTGTAAATAGTAGACAGCAGAAGTTTGTGAACCATTCAAAAAATGTAGCAGTATGGACTGCTGCTTTCCAGTGCACAAGGATATTCCTTGGGCCTGGTTAATATAGTAGCACAGGCAGAAGTTGTCAGTGTCACTCTGCTGGAGAAGGATTGCTTTGGGGATTATGCAGCTAAAACAAGCCCGGAGTGTTCTTAAACTCTGGAGCAAAGTTCAACTCAGACTTCAGTACATAAACCCAAGTAAAATGCAGTAGAGGTGAAATGATTAAGCTGTACTCCTGTCATTTCTACATGAAAATAACACAGCCTATTCAAATCCTGCTCATCCAGGGCAGTAACAGTCATCACGGACAGGCACTAAAACAGGTTAATATTTCAACTGGTATGTCTCAGCCATACTACAGAATGCTTTCATTTTTGCAACACCTGTAGTTACATCCTTTTTAGTAACTAAATTGCTAATCTTTTTGGCAGCAAATCATGATGATTCATTTTTGAATAATAATTTTGGAGTATCTGTTTGGGGTCGCCTCTGGTCTTGAATAGCCTCTTCTAAATATCAGGAATTCCTTTCAGGGGAGAAGGCATTTTTGGAAGTATGGCATAGGTCTGAGCAAAGATGCTAGAAACTTCATTTGAAGCCTAAACCTGGAAATAATGCCAAGGTATTTGGGCTTTAACTGATGCATTAGCACTAAACTACTGTGATTACTTTCTGGAGAGAGGACCTTGGATTTCTCTAAATCTTCAGTTCAGGCTTCTACTATTTATTCTCATTTTCTGTCTGTTCATGCCTATTTCAGCACCTCCTACAGGCTGATTAATGAAACCCCATTGCTGGCAGTCATGAAATATGTTGCATGTAGCATCCTCCCAGCAGGAGGAAATGTTGCTTGTTGACAGTTGGCTGCACGTGAGGGAAAGCAGCTACCTAAGGCTGAAACTGTGGACATTTCCTGCAGATAAAAGCTGGATGGTGAGTTCTGGCAAAAAGAAGACTAGACAAAAAAGCACAGCAGGTTTTTGGATGCATGAAGCATTTGCTCCCCAGCTGTCAGACTCGCAGTCTCTGCATCTGGCATTCTGTTGACTCATTTCTCCTGAATCAACCAGCCAGCTCATAACTGTTTAAGTTTTCACTTTTAACACATAACATGAAATCCTTTTCCAGAATACAACTGTAGTGCACCAAATTCATAATTTTAATAAGCAAAAGAAATTATTTTGCTTTTTTTATTTCCCAAACCTAAACACATAAATTCCAGCTTTTATCTATTTGTTGGTGATCAGCATTTACATTTGGGCAGAGCACAGAACATTTTAGAACCTTTAACTCCTTCAGACAGTTTTTTAAATAGTAAAAAAATATGAGTTGCTTAAACTATTCTTTTTGCTGTTTGTGCCTTATGTTTCTCAAGAATGATTATTATGCATGGTTGCACTGACTAGTCTCGTAACATGGGAAGACCTGTACAGTCTTCTCTTGTAACAGAGACTAAAAAACATAAAGGAGAAAAATCTAAGCTGAAAGGTTGAAGAAGGAAATATTTATTGGCTTTTTTTTATTATTATTATTTTTATATTTCTTCTTACATTTGCCTTTAACAGGGCAGAGGCTTGAATCTTTTCAGAGTTTGGTAATATTAGAGGTCACTCCAGTGGGAATAAACGTAATGAAGACTGGTGAAGACAAAATTGCGTGCATACATGTGCTCAGTTACCCATGTCCCTTATTGAACCAAGGACAATGACTATATGCTCATCCCTGTTGAGGACAGAGAAGATGCAGAATCTGCCCTCAAATACTCTGTAAGGCAAATTGGATTATTGTGCTGTGCCTTTTTATTGCCTGTGGTTGGCCAAAACCACCTTGTGATTATTTAGGCAGCTCTGTACCACAACTGCAGCCAGCTATTCTGGACTGAATAGCATCAAATGCAGGGGAGGAAATACAAAGAGAGGAGGGAGAGTGGAAAGACTGCATTAGTTGCTCAGACAGGTACAGCTGTGCACCCCAGCCACCAAAAACTGACATGAGGGAGAGGGTTGGGTGGAGCTGCCCTTGTCTCAGACCATGTTCCTCCTGGAACTTCTTGCTCCATGCAGAGCCACCCCATTGGCATGTCGTGGTCCCTACCAAGTGAACAGGGTGACAGGTAAAGGTAGGGAAGGATGTGATCAGTATCAGAGAACAGCAGGCACTGATGGGGTCTTGGCTTTGTATTTTGCTAGAAATACATGATGCATTTGACTGGATTACAGTCAATGCTTCACAGGAGAACTGTGCTGTGGAAGTGCGTATATGTAATGCAGAAAGTAGCATATGCGGTTCAGATTTTCTTTCTCTGTAGCTAGTAGCTTTGGGGCTTATGTTATAGTCCTGGATGTTGACAAGTGAAGCTGAATGTTGATTAGACACAGAGAGGAGGAGAAAAGATGGGATTATACAGGAAATAAACATTCTTATATTCATGGAGTCATACTTTTTGGATTTAGGATGAAATGGATGTGCTGCCTCCATTTCTTTAAATCTAGGACTTCACACGTATGTATGGGTACACACTCCTTCATACATTGCCATTTTCATGGGGGAGAATTAAAAATGAACCACTTCCAGAGGCATCTAGTTCAGTGTCTTTCAAGTTCTCTGGCAGCGTGAAAAGTAGTACCCAAGTAGGATTAAATGAAACCAAGAGTATTTCACATGTGGCATGTTTAAGGATCTTATTTCATGTCTATTATCTCCAAATCTGTATTGAAGTAAAAATAAAAACATAAAATCATCTTTTGCAATTTATGAAAGAAAGTCATTAGAAGAAAAGGAAAATGTGTTTCAGAATATTGTACAAAGAGATAAGAGTGCTTCTGGACAGAGATACAAAATAAAAAATTCAGTTTATCTCTCGAGGTCCAGGTACATTTTTTCATGCACAGATGCATGCAGTTTTAGAGTCTTAGCTCTTGGTTTTCCCCCCCCGCCCCAACAAAAAGATTAGAGATAAAATCAATAGGGTCATTTCCACTGATGCATGGAACTTTCAAAGCATAACACTGAATGATAAAAAGCAAGTTGTCTATATTTGATCTATTGTTGCGGTGCATAGACTGTCTGTAACCAAAAGAAGAGGGAAGAGTAACTCTGAGAAATGTGTCTTTTTTTAGTAATGCTGTGAAAAATAAGAATTTGTAAAACCCATAGGTTTTAATCACACTGTAGAGCAGATTTTTTAATTAATAATTTTTAAGACACAGAAATATGCTGAAAAGTATAAAGGTAACCTCAAATTTATAAGGTTCCAGAGTGGAAAAGACTTGACAGGATACTTAAAATTTTCAGATTGTTTTTTAGAACAATGTTCTCAACTAAGATATGCTTTTATTCGTTCTGCTGATCTTTTTCTTACTCTCCCTAAGTATCATCTTGCTTTCATGGTCTCCCCTGGAGCTTGCACAGACAAGATCATTTGAAATTACAGCAGGTCTGCATGCTCTTGCCCCTCACAAAATCTCACAGTAAAGAACAGCCCCAAACCAAAACCCTGCAGCTCCTTACAGCATAGTGGAGCTTGGGCATTCTTCCACCCCAAGGAGTGAGGTCTCTAAGGGCCTCGATGAAATAGGATCAGGAGGTCTGTCCAAGGATCGTTCTTGATAAAGAAGCATAGGTGGATTTGAAAAAGTTACTCTAAATTTCAAAATTGGCATCGCTGTGGTGATAAGAGTGATGTCGTGACTCCTTGGGCTTATCACCTGCCTCTCAGGGCCAACGCAGTTCGGTGGTTTGTGGTATGGGAGCTAACTACTGCACATGTCCAGGTGTGGGCCCCATCACAGGCCCTGAGGCCCCGTGGAGGGATGGTGATTTGCAGTTCTACCACTCCCAAGGCTGCTGGCCCTCGCCATCTGCGTGAGAGCAGCATATGCTATTCAGAGCAGCGTGCAGCACAGCGGGACCTGCAGCCATGCCGCTGCTGACTGCTCACCTTCAGACATCTGTTACTTCCTACCCGGGAACTGGATATCCTTGTTCCACCGTGTACAGCCTTGCCACATGGCTAGTTTCGCTCAAAGCTAGTAGGAATGCTCGTGAAGTAAGACATTGTTCACTCTGAGTTTGTGTAATTGAATCTAGATGAAAAATTAGTGCCCAACTCTCTCTTATGTATAGCCGTTAACTGATGGAAATAGGCAAGTTGGTTTTTTGTTTTGTAGCTCTTCCCTTCAATTTGTAATGTTTTATTAAAAGGGGAAGAAAAAAAGTGGTCACTGTTCTACCTATGATTTTTTTTTTTTCTACAGGACTTTTATCCTCTTTATTCAGGTTGTCTTCAGACTCAAGCAGGCACTTCTTTTTAATAACATGAAGCTTATGTTTTTCTTCCTTCCTCAACAGTTATTAGAGAGTTATGCTTTTCAATGTGAGCAGAAAGTCTGATGTAATTACATGACTCATGGATTAGCATTTTACTATATTCCCTATGCCTCTTATGCAGCCTTTCCTAGACTTGAGTAAACATTGTGGGCTTGCGACCTGAATTAATGTGATGCTTAAAGACGAGTTCATCATGATGGGTGGTAGGAAAGGACAAAGACAATCCATTTAAGCCATATCTTGGGTCAGCAGTGCACTCACACTAAACTAGAAATATATATAAAGTTTGCTTGTGAATTTCAATAGTGAGCGGTGGTGTGACGCATTTCTTCTTGTGGCAACTGAACACGTTGTGTCTGAGTGGGTCTGTTCCTGCGGAGCTGCTGAGCCTGGCCTCTCTCCATAAAGTGTCTCAAGCCAGGCTCCTGAAACCAATAGTTTCTGGAGAGCAAGGGTAAGGGCTTATGAATAGGAACCTGGGAAAGAACAGTGTGGAGGAATAACATAGTCATGGGTAAGGAAATTAAAGGTTTCAGGTGATGTTTAAAGGATGCTCCCAGGTAAGCATGGGAGGAGGACACCAGAGAAGCAGTCCGCAGAATAGCTTTGACCAAGTGAGAGAGGGAAAACAAAAATGGAGATAAACCAGTGTTTCCAGAGAGTAATAAATAGAGAAAAATGCCAGTACCCAAACAGAAGGCTGTCTCATTGAACTCAGAGCAGGTTTTGCCTGAATAAAGGTTCTGTAACAATAAACTCCATTAACCCACAACAGGCCTAAAGGTTTTGGACATAACGCTCACAGCTGAGAGTTGTTGTGCATGATGAGTGGCAAAGGGTTTGTGCTGATTCTCTGCTCTTTCAATGACGAACTTGATCTGAAAAAGTAATAGTCCAGAAAGAAAACATAGGTTTTGTTGCTTTTCTGTTGTTCTTTTGTATAAACACACAAATGCTACTTCTGAGCAGTTTCTCTGTCCATGATGTAGTGATACTGATAGATTTTAGCAGATCTGCTTTGCTATAAATGACTGTAGTGGTAGATCATCTTAATTTTATTTTGGCCAAGTTAGAATTAGTGTATTGCAATTAAAATTTTGCGCTGGATGGTATTAAACACATCTGATTGGTAATTGCTAAGTGGTGATGTCTTCAGACACTTAAGAGTTATTGTATGGTCTTAACCATGTATGAAGTCTTAACATAAAATTAAGTGTTACTCAAAATTGTCATCCTTACCTAAATTGAAGGACAGGAGGGTTTTAGCTGTATTCATTGGTGACATTCAGGTTTGATGATTTCATTTTATTACCTGTTTCATTTTAATCACTGTCTTTTCATTATCAATACAAAGCGAAAACTTTCTATGTAACCATTGGGGGCATGATTTTTATGGAGTCTATTGTCCCCTGAATTTCTTTAAAGTAGCCACCTACTCACAATTGAAGAGTTTAAAATCTTCTGTTTAACTAAAAAAGTCTGCATAATATTATAGCAGCTTGTTAACAGGCCTGCAGACAGGTACTAATTACACCCCAATTTACAATACATCAGTTTAGCACTATTGATCTGTTAAAAAAATTAAAGTAAACTGAGCAAAAGCCAGTCTTGTTGCTGAAGGAATGATGTATTGATTCCATCTGACAGTGCTTTGTCTACAGATCAATGTAGATGTTCAGTATAGACCAGAAGAATGAGACAGGGTCACCAAAGGTCAGTAAAAGAACAGGGTGTCCCAGATTATTGGAGACAATGAAATGAACATATCATAAAGTAGACCTGATTGGTATTTGTAAAGGAATCCACCAGTAACAGGTTTTATCATATAAGATACGAATAATATATTCTATTTTACAATTAGCTTTAGCTGCTACCCATTTAAGAGAGTTAAGGAGGATTCAATGTCTACTCAGTAACTTGCTGACTGCGAAGTCTTACAAGACTGAAAAAATAAACTGTTTACAGCTCTGCGTGTTTGTAAAAAGTGAAAGCTATACTTCTGAGAGCTGTTAGTCTTTGTCCAGCATAATAGAACATTTTAAAATTCAAATATTCAGAAATTCTTAATCCCTTAAAAACTTCAGCCCCTCAGTTTGATGGCTGTAATTGCTGGTTTTGCAGTGCACAGAGATTCTAGTTCTATTATATTTCAGCTTTCCACTTCGAAAAAGTAAGTAGGTATGTGCTGGTTTAATTTGACAACAGCACTGAAGTGTACTTGTACCACAGTGTGTTATCCATTCACATATTTCTTGTGTCCTTGATGTCCTCTGAGACAAAGGGCTTTATATTTTATATAAGGATGAACACTACTATAATATAATTAATCCCTTACAGTTTTCATGCTTTCTAAATCCTTCTTCATTCTGCTTTAGAAATTTAACTTTTATGATGAGGAGGAGGTCTGCTCCACACAAGTATTATAATTTAGGGCTTAATCCTCAAAATTAATGTTTAATCTTCACTGCTGCCTTGTTTTAAGAGCTGCCGAATAGGTGTCATTCAAAAAAATTGCTTCCAGAGCTTTCTAATCCACATTTTTACATCAATGCTATGATTTCCTTAGGTTTTACCATATTTTGTAGCCAAGTGTCTAACACTGGGTGATGAAAGGTTGAGGGTACATGTTCTTCTAACATAATCACAGAGGAATAATTCACCACACTGCCCCTTGAGCCTCTCCTCTAAGGAATGAGATTTAGCACAGTTTAGAGTTATAGATGCATAGTCACTGTATCTCTTCAAAGTGTATAAGCTGGTTTGGTTCAGAGTGGCTTTGCAGCAAGGGAGACAAAATCTGCACCTTTTATCTCTATCCCCCTTTTTTGTCTTCTGGGACAAGATACTTTTTATGGAAGATGTGCTACACCAGCATTTAGTCCAACTGCTTTTAAGAATAAAATTAGTTATAATATGAATTATTCACAGTAGAATACCTTAGAGACTTCAGGTCTTTAAGATGGTCAGATGTGATCTGTCAGGACAATGTAAAGGGAATGTTTAAGTTTTAACAGAAAATGTTTTCTGGGACAGTGATAGATACCAACAACGACAATCTAGCTGAATTAAAAATTACTTAATATAATGCACATATTTATGGCAAAAATTCCTCTTCCTAGAATGTATCCTACCTCAGCCTTAAAGAAATAAATATGTAAACAATAGGTGAGCTCTTCAAAGAGCTGTTTGGGTTTTCTTGTGGTTTTCAGCCTAGTCATAATTGGAAAATCAGTTCTCATACTTTCAAAATAGTGCAGAAATTTTTAAAAAAGGAGGTAAAGATGCTTAAATCACTGCTTTTATTGTTGGTCAGTTTTGAACTTCACTGCCTGTGCGAAGTCAGGCATAGTGCCTATTCTTTTTTTTACTGATGTACTCTATTTGCCTTTGGAATAAGCAGGGAGTTTCAGGTTTTTTGTATGATTAATCCTTTGTCGTTTGTATGCACGGTGTTCATCACAATTTGTCCAAGCATATAAGGTAGGCCAGAAATATCCATTCATTTGTCTCTTTTATGAACATTACCTTATTAACCATGTTGGAAATATCCCAAATAATGCATTCATTAGAGGTACGCACTGTCTGAAACGATCACTTCAAAATCTGTCTCCCCAGGGGTTTGGATTTATACATACTGAGTTAAATGATTAATGAAACTATGGCACATTAAGTGTTCAGTATTTCAAGTTACTGGGAAGTTTTCACAACATTAAGAAGATTTTGATTTAAAATATAACAGTCAAAATTTCTGTTTTCATTTGTAATTTCCTCTTTCATTTTGCTGCAGTCATGAACGACAATATTAACTAAATTCCATTTTGCAAGGTGCTGACCCTCCTAAAAATCATTGCCTTTCTTAGGAGTTGATGGTTTTACTCATTTCGCAGGAAGATTTGGTAACTTTAAGGTTTTAATCCAGTGAGATAAAGAGCAAGTTGACTAAACAGCACAAAAATAGGAGTGCATTTTTTTGATGTTTCTGGTGGAGGTCTCAAGAAATCTGATCTCTCCTGTATAAAATAACAGATATTTATTTAAAATAATACTTGTATCTCTTCCTGTTACGTGAAAGCAATTATTCTGGAGTTTTTGCCTTTAAGATTCACAGCAAATTTCCAAGACTCTAAGAGAAAGAAGGAACAGGGTCTTGACTTCACTGTGAATGTGCACTGGAGGTGCTAACAGGTATATATTGGATGAATATGGTCTAGAGGCATACATTATCCGATACAGCTTTGAGCCTCATGCCGCACTGATGTTTCTGTTGGTCTTGGACTTCCGTGCCACAGTGAAGGTTTCTGAGAGTTTTTGACAACCCAAATTCAAAATATCAAATTGCCCTAAGCAGTTACGTACATATGTAAAGTGAGTAGGTTAAGGCCAAGTCTTGCTGGCTTCAGGAAACAGAACATCTTTCTAAATAATTTCATAGTCTTTGCTGGGAGGGTTTTCTTATTGATAAATATTAACGTTACATATATATTCAGCTTGATACTCTTCAGAATTACTAAATGTGTCCCTAAGGTAATGTTCTTACTCAAGTAGCTATCTCTTGTATATTCAGTATCATTTCATGGCAGGCCACTGTATTAAAGAAAAAAAAGTATTAGGTGGGTGTTTTGGTCCTGGTTTCTCATGAAAATGAGGCTTGTGTGATTGGTGTTCGTCACTGTGTGTCTCTGCCTACTGACTTTTTTGACCTCTGATTCTCAGAATTTCAGTTAAATTTGACAAAAAGGTAGAAAAATTTTCATAGTATTAAGTTTACTTTTTGCGAGTGGATGCCCAGACTGAGAAGATATAGTCTACTCCAATGCAGGAGGGAAGGAGCCCAGTCTCTGCATAGAAATCTGCAGAACTGTTTTTTTTAAAGGATGGACATTAGACAGTGTGGCAACAGTTAATCCCAAACAGTGTCCTGCTAAAACTGTGGGGAAGATTCTGGTAAGCAAATGCCCAAGCCCTCATATTATCCTGATGAATTTTATCAGCTAATATGATACATGGCACCAAAAAAAGACCAATATTCTCGTGGCATTACTCTGGCTATTGCCATTACTCCCTCAAAGAACATTCTCAAGTGGTTTGGGTAGAAAAAGACATTTAGGAACAGGGTCCCATATATCCATGACATGTAAATGAAGAATACCTTACACTATTTACAGCTGGCTCAGAACCATTTGCTTTAATAATGACAAATTAGTCAAATCTTGTAAATCATTAATGAGCAATTAACTTACTTTCTAGAGTTTCAGCAGACAGGGCTGTTCTTATCACTGTAACTGCTTAGGAACTTTATCTACCCCCCAAAGCAGCTGACTCTGTTAGATGGCAATATGTGATAAAGGGCTTTGATATGTCACAGGTGTCTTGGGAAAGGAGACTGATACACAAATTGGCCTTTTCAACTACTATTGAGATCCCTTAGAACTGTTGTTGCCTTCTGTCTCAAATGCAAGTCTGTTGGTACAAATACATTTGTGCAACTTCAGTGGGTGCAGTACAATCAATGCAATGTACTTGTATAGTACAATGTGTTCCCAGCCAGGGAGGACAGCTATACTTTATACTTCATTTTGTACCAGTATAAAAACATCTGCATCAGACAGGATACTAATATAGTATGATGTTTTTACATACAGACCTGGACTGTATTATGTCTTGCATAAGAGAAAATAGTATTATTGATAAAAGGCTTTCACAGCTTGTTACCTACAAGTAAGCTCCTATATCTCCTTTAGTTGCAGTGAGTTTTAAAAGTACTAGTCAACAGTACAAAGGATTCAAACATTTATTTGGACGTGTTGTGAGTATGGATTTACTCAGTTACTTCTAGACTCCTTTTCTCTGAACTCCCGGCTTATGTAATTTCATGGATCAAAAAACTAAGCCTCCTTTTACAGAACGTTATCTTTAAAAAAAGCTACT
>VYZV01044037.1:33182-54096 GCA_013401275.1 Pandion haliaetus | reverse complement strand
GGTCTGGACCTTGGAAGATGTCCATTTTTGGGGCACCAGAAGCAGAACCTGTCTTCAGAGTATTTCTGATTTGCGATAAAGACTCTGTCCTTTTGTCTACATCTCTTAGTTCTTCCTAGGTCCTCTTCCCCTGCTACCTGTCCCTACTTTATCTGCATCTTTTCACAGTTCCAGTTTTGAATTTCATGTTGTCTTGATATGACTACTAAACTGTGCTTGGCACTGTCACTTGTGTGTATGTGTGTGCACTAATCCTTTATCCTTTAGTTACATCCTTCGCACTCGCCTTTTTAAGTAAGTGTTGTCTGTTCTCCCTTTCATTAATCTCTATGCTTATGTGGAAATATGTGAGAGTTCACATGTATAACCTTGGTACAAAGCTTTAATTTGCCTTTTAAATTGGTGGAGTTTTAATTTAACTTTGCCTGATCTTGTACTAATTTAAAATATTTACATTTACCAGATCAATTCAAATTGACTATTATTTATGGTACAGTATGTTTTTTCTAGAAGAAAGCAACCGTTTTTCATAAACTGTATCATTTTCTATGGGTAGATCATTAACAGTGAGGACCACTTCAGAATAAGACAGAATCTGCAGAAAAGTAATATATTCTACTGTATTTTGTGTCTGCTCTAGGGTGCTTTGGTCAGTGCAAGTGCTGATGATGCACTTCATTTGTGGAATCTCCGACAGAAACGACCAGCCATCCTACATTCTCTGAAATTTAACAGAGAAAGGTAAGACTATATGACACAAAATAAATACCTCATTTTAAAAAACCCCAAACTTACTTTCTGGATTTCTAATAATATATGCTTATTAGTTTGCCCTTCTAAAGGCGGATATAGTTTTGTCTTGAAATTTTTTCTTCCATTGTTTGAGTCTTCTTTCCACAGAACAAAAACTTCACTTTCTCTTTCTGCAGCCTTCTCAGAGCTAGAAAAATGTTGTCTGCTTTTTGTCAAAATGTTTTTCATTTTACCTTCTATTTGCATGAACTGCTGTGAACAGTAGTGTGTTTTTCTTAAGACCAGACAGAAGCACTGTGATCCTTTCAGCTGATCTGTTGTTCAGTACTAGCCAGAGTACCTCAGCTGGCTGTGTCAGGGAAATAATTATTTTCTCTACCTTGAAAGGGTTTTATTTTTGTAAAATACTGGAAGTTTAGGAGAAATAAATTGTGAATTTGAGAAACTACGGTAAACTTTCAATGAATCAGAGACTGTTTTTCTAAATTGTACTTTATCAATACCTAATTGTAGAAATCCCTACAGAAAATAGATTAAATGGAGTGGTGGCAATTTTCAAACTCAAACAAAGGCTGAGCACTTTAATCTGTAATTAGTCACCCAAGTAAAACCTGCTACGATATTATGGAGCTTGAATGCTGCACTTTTATTAATATTAAGAAAAAGTTCTATGTTGCTATTAAGGAATTAGGTCACTAGTCAGAAGACCAAGATTCGGTGTATAAATGCAGCAGTTATTTTTTTGAGTCCTTAAGCAATACAGCTATTCTGTGCTTCATCTTTGGGATGGATTTTTTTGAAATTTGAAAACATAAATATAATATATACTATGGTTTTGACTGGGAGTTTAAGTGGTATTGTAATTCTCTTAGTATATACATTCAGTGTTTATTAAGGTGCAGCAACTTCTTTTAGATATTTATGTATTTGCTTGTGCAGTAGTGAAAGATATCAGTACTTTACCAGAGCTGCGAAATAAACAGGCTTTAGCTGCAGCAAATCTGAAAATTATTATGGAAGTAGACTTTTTCTTTGTTTATTGTTCAGATACGTATCATGTTTGCACTTAAATGTCACCAAGTTGCAAGTTTTGTTGTGGGAAGTACCACATAATAATTCAGAAAATATACATCCTGATTCCAAAGAGTTTATAACCTCTAGCAAAAGTATACCAAGTGGTTTGGGACTGTGTGAGGGAAGATGAAAAAGAAAAATTATATGTACATTTGCTAGCTGCTTCTGGAGAGTAAGTCATAATTTTACATATGTCGAAATATTTGACTCTTGGTATTCTCATCAGGTAGGTACATTATCCCCAATTTCTCATTGATAAATACAAATATTGTAGAAGTTATTCCAGCACATCTAGGTCTAGCTGTTCCAGCCAGCAACCTTGCATACAATCTAAGGAATCAATACTAAACGCATTGTCTGTTCACCTGTTTGCCTATCATTTCTCTTCAGAGACACTAGCATGGTATCTTGGTCAGAATTTTATCATAATTGTTTGGTAAAATAAACTCACATGCATTTGGGCTTTGCTAAGAGCAGAACATTTGTCATCACATTTACCTAATTTTCTTTTGCTTCTGACAGCCTAAAACACTGGGCAAAATACTTTGAAGCAAGTTATTTGGAATACTGGAAACTTTTGCATAAAAACCAAATTTTGTGTAATGACATTTTTTAACTGAGGTTTAAAAAGCATCTGAGGATGTAGTTATAACAAATGCATAGCTAGCTATACTGCCTTTTACCAGATTCTAGTAAGCTGTGAGGAAAAAAAACCACTTCGTTCTTTTATGCATATTTTAAGTAACTGGTACAATCACTGCCATTTAAATAATATTTATGAGCACGTCAAAGGCTATGAGGTAAATATCCTGACACAGTGCTATATAATATTGTCAAAGAAGTAAATGCACTTTAAAATGAAAAAAGACGTTTTCAGTAAGTATGAAGAAATAACTGTGTAGGTAGTTCTTTTCTTCTCAGGGTTCTCTAGCACTCCCTAAGTTTTTGGCTTTTTGTATTCAAGCACTTGGGCTCCAGAATGAAATCTCTTCATTTCTATTATATTTTCTTTTAACATACATATCATTTAATTTCAAATAATCTAACTTTCAATTTTCTAAGCTTGATTACACATTTAGTATGTAAAATTCAACATAAGCATCTGGGCAAGTAGCAAAAAAGTAAAGCTAAAACCCTAATTAACCCTCTCATCAATTTGGAACATTTCTATGTTTATATGCCTAACAGAGTTAAGTCTGAAAGAGAGCTTCCGGTTTTTTTCTGAGTATATTTTTTGTGTTAGAGCATAGAAGTTATGAATTACAGGATGCTCAGAGAAACAGAAAATAATGGTTGCCTTAGCTACAAGAAATTTATGGTAAAATGGATGTAAAAGGAATTTGGGAGGCTGATAAAGCAGTAAGATCAAAATTTATTTTCTTCAAGAAATTCAAAGGTCTGTCATCCAAAAATTAGTGTCTTCTTCACTGTTAGAATAGTTTAAAAAAAATTATTTTCATCCTCTCTTCTCCTCTTGCAGGGAGAGGTTAAGGGGAGGCAAGATTCATACTGAAGAGAGAAAGATTCCTTTTGTTGTCTTATTTTATGACTCAATGAAGGAGCTGGTTTTGATGTTCCTTAAATGGGAAGAAATGCTTGTTGACAGAAAATAGGTTTCAAAATACTTTATTTTAAAATACTTTATAAAATGTTCGGAAAACAGTAAGGTATTGAAAAGGCCATTGTCGTGGTTTCAGCCCAGCCGGTAACAAAGCACCACAAAGCACCACAAAGCCGCTCACTCGCTCCCCACCCCGTCCCCTGGCCACTTTGGGATGAGGAGAAAATCCAAAGGCAGGCTCGTGGGTCGAGACAAGGACTGGGAGGGATCACTCCCCACTTAGGGTCACGGGCAAAAGACAGGCTCAACTTGGGGAAGAAACAAAAGCAATTGAATTTACTACCAACCAAATCAAAAACAAAACACAAGGGTATTAGGAAGGGAAACCAAACCTCAGAACACCTTCCCNTCTCTGCCGCTCCTTTCCTCAGGGGGAAGATTCCTCACTCGTCCCCTGCTCCACCGTGGGGTCCCTCCCACGGGAGACAGTCCTTCACCAACTTCTCCAACGTGGGTCCTTTCCGCGGGCTGCAGTTCTTCCCGAACTTCCCTGGCGCGGGTCCTTTCCGCGGGCTGCTCTCCAGTCACACACTGCTCCAGCGCGGTTTTTACCATGGAGTTACTGCCATCTTGGGGAGCCTCTGCTCCACCATGGACCTCCCTGGGCTGCAGGGGGACAGCCTGCCGTCTCCCCACAGGCTGCAGGGCCATCAGCCTCCTCAGGCGCCCCTCCTCCCCCTCCTTCTTCACTGACCTCGGTATCTGCAGAGGGGTTCCTCTCACATTCCAATCCCCCCACTCACTGCCGGTTCCCCTTCTTAAATCTGTTCTCCCAGAGGCACTACCACTGTCACTGACTGGGTTGGCCTGGGCCAGAGGCAGCTCCAACTTGGAGCCGGAGGAGCTTCCAGCAGCTCCTCACAGGAGCCACCGCTGCAGCCCCCTACCCGCTACCAAAAAATCCCACGCCACACAAACCCATAGCAGCCATACAGGGAAGTGTTTCGACAGTCAAAGGCTAGTTCTTACAAGAACACAATTTATAATGTAATTTAATTTTAGGTTAAGACAGCTTTTACAGAGCCAAACACGTAAGTATTCAGATGCATTTTACCTATGAAAATGGAGCATGTGGCTGCATCAAATTTTCCTATTTGCATGTCTCTTTTGAGGATTCATAAAAATTGTTATTTTATTCATACAGTATGTTTGTCTCCTTGATATGGTCTTTGGTTTAGATTTTTTTTTTCCTGAACTATTAGCAGATTTACTTCATAAAGTGATGCAGTACAATGCACTTTTACTTAGAATTCCAATATTATCTGCTTGTGATGAGGAAGATAATTTTATTAGTCCAAATTCTTGATTAATTTGACTTCAATTAATTAGCTTTCAAGTAGAATCAATTTATTCTGAGTTCTTAAAATATTTGATACATGAACCATACAGCTGTTAGATTCTGTTAGATGGATGCATGCTACTTAAGTCTTTGGCATCCAGTGCCCCGGTCTTAATATTGTTGAACTGTTTAATTTGCAATTTGCTTCTGTTTCTTGACATTTAAGATTGCAGGATAATGGACTAAAATCCGCTCTTAGCAGTGTTTCTGTATATGTTTATGCAACTACTTGAGTCAAATTTCCCCAAGTGTATGCATATATATATTCCCCCTTTCCTTCCCATAAAGGTAAAAAACATGTTTGTTCTTTTCTTCAGATGTTGGTAACAACATAGATGTAAAGAGCAAAGAACTCTTACATGCAGCACACTGGTTATCTTTCACTTACCATGTAGCATTCAGTATTAAGACGCTGAATGGTTTATGAATAATAATTCACTAACAAAATGCACTTTTGTAGCCATTAAGTCATAGTTTGCAACCTTTCCAGATTTATTTTTTTCTTTTTCTGACCTATTGTTAAACTAAGGCTGATGCAACATTAGCAATATTAACTTGTATCTGATAATTGACTGCTCCTTTACTAAGTGTCTCTTTGGAGCAAGTGCAGAAGGAACACTGAAGAATGAGACATAATGGCAAACTGCTATTTTTGTTCTATAGTGTAATTTTCTGGACTTTTTAGCAAATTACATGGTTTTGCCTTGTATCAAAATATAAGGTTATATTCTTAAATTTCTATTGCTATAATTGGAATATAATGCAATGCATTAAGAACCTTCAAAAAAATATAAATGTCAGCAATGTGTTTCAGTGCTCAGCCACATACCAAGAGCTGTAATGATAACACAGTTACTCAAAGCCATGCTCGACAGTAGCATAGGGTTGATAATATATGATTTGCTGTTCCATTCACAAATAGGATGGACAGGTAAAACTTTTTAACCTCTGGAAAACTCCATAAGAATCTATTCAGTACTTCTGAAGCATTACATTATAGTGATGTTCCTTATGTTAGTCCCTGCTTTTCCTCCTTTGATGTCATAGGAGATGCCAAATTCATATTCAGTAGACATTTTAGGCAAAATAAATAACTTGGCTACTGGAACTAGACACTATTTCTATCTGCTGCGAAGAACATTAGGATTAAGCTAAACCACTGAAAACTATTATAGGCCTTAATTATTTTTAATATAGAGCAGACTTCAGCAAGTACAGCTTTAGATATACAACAGTTTACATAGTTTTCCCATTTAAGATCAGTGCAACTGGGGTAGGAAAAACCAGCAAGGATTACAGTGTGAAATCCAGGTCCTTTAGGCCTGTGTGCACTAGTTTCACTTACAAACCCAGTTCATCTCCTGTTATTCTGAAGCTGAGCTAGTTCAGTTTTGTTCACTGACGTGGGGGATAGCCTTCCTCTTTTTCCTCTTTTAGCCAATGCTGATTGGCGTGTTACAAATGAGCCGACAGTGCTACAACAGTTATCCACTGACTTGTACACTGTGTTCATGTATGCTGAGTACAAGTTCTGTTGGGTCTTTAAATCCATCTGCATGCACTGGGCACCAGTGCCGCAACAATACCTTAAGTGCCCATCCGCAGAGGAATCACCAGGTGACAAAATCTGTGTAACTGGCATTGGGGCTCTGATCTGTAACATGTTTTCAGTGTTAAGGGTATGCTGACACAGAGGACGAGGAGCCTTTTAAGTGGTGATTTTAGAGCAATTCTCAGTTAGCTGTAACTTGCTGTTAATTAGAAACTTGACTCCTACATCTGAGATTTTGCAGTATTTGAACAAGGTGATTGAGAGTATTACTGCAATGCTTGGCAGCAAAGAGAAAAAATAGGTATTTTTAGACCTGGTGACTTTTCTTTTGTGTGTTGGTCTGTATTTTTTCCTGAGAGGAGATGTATCTTTGTCTATCTGTCTTGCTCTATCTTTGCAGGATTTTGTGTCCTGTGTCGTTAAGAGTTTACCACATCAAAATGACAGCAAGAGGCTATTGAATGAATGCGGGTGGCTGGCTGTGCAGTCTCAGCAGTACCTTTATCTACTTGTGTGTTAGGGACTCGTGAGTTACTGAACTTAGATTATCTGTCTCATTGGCTGTTCAAGGAACTGAATTCCTATGATAGCTTGCCTGCTCATAAATGAGCCTCCTGGTTAACATTGTATTGCTGCAAACTCTGTATTGTTTATGTACTTTCAAATTAGTCAGAAGTCTGTCGTTAAGCATGAAAGTAGTTAATAGGTTCAGTGCAGTTGCACTGTGGCTGTGGCACATGGCTGTGCATACACTTCTGCCAGAGTTTGTGGAAAGGATTTAAACTTTCGCAGGTTGATGATGGAAAAACTGAGGCAAGCAAAAGAAGTCATGCGGCTGATTGGCATTCACTTCCACATCTTGAAGAAGTTTTTACAAAACTTCCTTGTGCAGATTTTTTTTTTTTTTGTCTTACGGTGTATTGCTGAGCATGAAGACAGCACAGACCTCAAACATATAAGATAAATTATTAAATATGGGTGGCGTGGTCATGCATCAGCATTTGTCACTTTTGAAAGAATGCTGCTCAGGGATTTCAATAAACAATTAATGTTGTTTGCTTGCAATTCTTGAGCTCGGCAAGATTCCTGAGGCCCCTAAAGAACACTCCTGGTCTACAGGGCGGTGCCTTAGCACTGCAGGGCAGGAAAGTGAACTTTGTCAAATGTCACTTAAGAAGGACAAAAGTCTGGATACAGAGTTTCTCCAGTGAGACTGACCCAAATCATGTTCATGTGGTTACCACACACCTCTGCCTTCTCTGTTAAAAAAAATTTAAAAAGATAATTACAACATTACATTCTTTCTTCAGGTCTTACATCATGTTATGGAAAATTTCATAGTACACTTGACCTGTAGGATCAATGAGAGCCATAAGCTCATCCTGGAAAGGTGGCATTCAACCTAGCTGAAACGATGAATGACTTGGTCATAAAAAGAAGTCTAGCACAAGCATTTTGGTTTTTTTCTTCAACAGGCATTAGCTAAACAATCAACAAAGAGAAAAATACAAAACATAGATTGGCTTTTTGATACCAAGAATCAGCAGTTTTGATCTGATAGATTTATGAGATTATGCAATTCCACTAAAGCAGAATGAAAATTCAAATGATTCCCAAGATTTTCTTTTTAATAGATCTTAAATATGTGGGCCTTCTAGTGGAGTGGAGCTGAAGGGACCTCCTCAGTCTAGTCCCTGTAGTTGCAGACCAGACAACTCATATACCTCCTTTTATATAATGAACAAGCTGACTATGTTTTGCATCAAGAGGTGCTGGTCCCTTATGGTCCCAGTAAGAAAGGCACTCAGACTCCATAAGTTATCATTCAAAATGCTATTTATTTGACCTAGCACTATAAAGAACGAGAGAATAGAACAGATAGTCTTACATCCCTGTAGATGCTGGGAACCCTGAGTTGTGCATCATCAAACAGGCCTCCAATAAGCAGGCTGTACAGACCCCATCCATAGGTAAGGTTATCCCATTTTGGTCATTCAAGTTTTTATAGGATTTTCTTACACGAAAACAGCTGTATTCATTATTTCTACTATCAAACAGAAAGGACGTTCACATTAAAACTTCCTGCTGCCCTGTTAGGTAAAGGCAACGCCACCCAGGTGGTGCAGTCACCAAGTGGGAGCTTCCCGCAGGCTCCTCTGTTACAAGGAGGTGGCTGCGTGTCCTGGTTTCAGCTGGGATAGAGTTAATTGTCTTCCTAGCAGCTGGTACAGTGCTAAGTTTTGAGCCAGGTATGAGAGGAATGTTGATAACGCACTGATGTTTTCAGTTGTTGCTAAGTAATGTTCAGTCTAAAGTCAAGGCTTTTCAGCCTTTGATGCCCAGCCAGCAAGAAAGCTGCAGGGGCACAAGAAGCTGGGAGGGAACACAGTCAGGGCAGCTGACCCAAAGTGACCAATGGAGTATTCCATACCATATGACGTTTTAGGAACTGGGACGGGCGCGTCGCCGGTTGGGGGCTTCTGGGTCGGTCAGTCGGCGGGTGGTGAGCAATTGCGTTGTGCATCACTTGTATATTCCAACCCTTTTATTATTACTGTTGTCATTTCATTAGTGTTATCATTATTAGTTTCTTCTTTTCTGTTCTATTAAACTGTTCTTATCTCAAACCACGAGTTTTAGTTCTTTTCCCGATTTTCTCCCCCATCCCACTGGGTGGAGGGGGGAGTGGGTGAGCGGCTGCGTGGTGCTTAGTTGCTGGCTGGGGTTAAACCACGACACTGCGTTTGTCCCGAGGCCAAGGGGTATGTGCCACACAATGCAGCCTGAAGGCCGTGCTGTACCTGCAGCCCAGCGCAGCACAGGCTTGCGCTCGCTCAGGTTATCTGCTCTGTGGATCACCAACTTCTCTGCATGCAACGGTCTCCCAGTCAGGATCGTGACACTATTAGATAAATATTCGAGCTTAAGTCCGCTACTCCTCCTATTAGGGAAAATTGCTCCATGCTAATTTCATCCTTCTAATGGCAAGAAACCTTCCAGCTTCAAGACTAAATTTGTTTTTATGGCTCCTCTATTCCCTTTTATTATGATATTCAGGTATCCACAGTCATGCATGTTAAATATTTTGTCTCTCCTTTGCAGTTAAATAGCTCATTCATATCCATTCACAATCTGCTTTTTTCTTTTTTTTTCCACTATGAAAATCAAGATCCTGTGTTTTCCTTCATAAATCTGTGTCTTAATTCCCTTTTCTTTTCTTTGGTCTTTCTTCTCATATCAGTTCTCTCTGGGCTGATGATTAGACAAGGAAGCATATTCCAGATATGGTCCCATCTGTGCTGTGGACATTGACATTACCATTTTCTTTTGTAATCTCTGCAGGAATGTGTTTACTGATGCATACCGTAATAAGATATTCCTTTTACGTGGCTTCATCTTATCAGTGCTTGTGGTCTTGCTGTGATTGACTAACACACACATGACACTTCTTCACTGATGTATATCTAGCTGGCAGGGAATGTGCTGCTTTTCAGCGCAAGCCCTTGAAAGCGGAAGCAAAGCGAGACAAGCAAAATTGAAATTATCTTTTTCCATCACTTCCGTATCCTGACTTCCAACCCTAAAGTGGAAGTTCTTATTCTTTTAAGTTTCAAGCCTTTCCCTTTGCATTTTAAATTTCATTCCATTACTTGTACTGTGCTTCTGCAGATTGTCCTTCCTCTGTAATATTGTGGCCCTAAGAGGTTTCATTAGTATTAGTACCAAGGTCACTTATGAAATTACAAGATCAGCTGTAAAACTAATACTTGAGAATCCCCCAAATAGCCAATAAAATACTTCCTTTTTCAGTAAAATCAAGTGGAAAATAGACCTTAAAAATAGAATTTTATAGCGATGTTTTTTATAAATGCTGTATTTAATTTTGACATATGCTAGATTTCCTACAATTGGAATATTCTGGAATAGCCTACCTTTGGTAAACTGACCTTCCCTATTTTACTATAACTTATTTATCCTTTTGAAACTCAAAACCTTGGTAAGTGTGTATTTTTAACTAGATTTGAGCAAGTGGTAATAACATTATGGTCACAACATCATAGATACGGTTTAACTTTTATGAGTTGTTTTTTTTTTTTATGCTTACCTTCTTGGGTGGGATTTGTAATGCAGTCTGAGTTGGTGCCACTGCAGAGAAAGTGGTGCAAGAACTTAAGCTGGCTTGTTTAAAATTAGTTTGGTTTCTCTATGCTTAAATGACACCAGGGTAGATGTTACTCTAGAATAGCATCACCTTTTATTGATTCATTGACTGTTTACTAGAGAAATCTGTTGGTTGCCATTTCCAGGAATATCTAGACCCTGCAGTTACTAGCAAGACTTCTTTTCTTATCTGTACATGATGCAATCAACTCTCTTCTAATTACAGAAGTTCTGATCATATTTTTCATTTTAGAATATTAAAAACATCTCTGTTTATATCCAGATCTAACCTTGAATTTAAGAATCTCTGTTCCTTTTTTAATGGCGACTTTTAAAGTCTTTCCCCAAAATAATTTTTAGTCCACAAGGATTCTGCCGATATTACTATTTTTGTTTTCATTTCAATTAAAAATGTCCTTAAGTGCATTATGCCACAGTATCTGCTTTTATACCTGTTTGCTAAACAACTTCTCTGAAGGCAAGTAGAGCTGTTTAAGATGTTTAAGATCTATTTTTACACAGCTCTGTACATAAAGGTTCTATTTCCATAATGAGACTTTAAAATATGCAATAATAACATTAGCATAGTGTATAGTAATTTGATTTTTGGTAACTACTCAGAAAAGTCTTAAAACAGCAAATGCAATTACTGTGTTACATTGGTTACATGTATCTCTTCATTTTAAAAGTATGTATCCAGGACTTAAGAAAACACATGACAAAGTACAATGAATAATAAGGCAAATATTTTTCTATTTCATGGTTATCAATCAATTGCAAATCAATACACATTTTCCTCACAGTGGTGCATTAAGAGCAGGTTAACAAAAAATGGCTGATATGCTATATATGAATTACTCTTAGAGATAACAGTTGTATTTAATAGCACAAGGACCAAAGCACCTGACAGATGACTTACAACCAATCACTTCTACTTTCCCCCTATTGCTAAAACTACCAGATGGCCTCTACTTCCCCCTGTCCACTCCGATCTGTTCATTTGACTTACTACTTTATTTAAATCTTTATTATGTATTTGCCAAAATATTGTACGTAAAGAGTCTTGGATTTGATCTGAGACTGTGGAAAGCATATCAAGTGAAGGTTTCTAAACAAGAATTTTCTCAACTCTGAAACACCAAAATCACTGTTTATAGCTGGTAGTAGGCCAAATGTTGTGGCTATAAATACAGCATAGATAAAACATTTGAAAAGTGAAATTTAGTTATAACAGCTAATGAAATAACTTCATAAATTTGCTGTATGTATATGCATGTGTGTGAATGCACATATATAATAGGTGTGTGTACATATGCATACACACACACACTCGCACCCATATATATGAAATCATCATGACCCATAGAACTGCTGGAATAAAATGCCTAGCTAGCACAATTATCTGAGGACTTAACAACAGTACAGGGACTAGAGGGCCCTCTGGCCTGACAAACCCTCTTTACCAGTTCACCTCTTCTCTGTGTCACTCTGTCTGTAGTTCCTTCTATTATTTCTGTGTGAAAACAGGTATCTCTTCAGAATGCCATTTTGCAAAGCATCTTTGTGATGTTTTGTTTTTACTTCAATAGGGAAGAAAACCACGTTCTGTTATTTAATTTTTATGTCACCTGGCGATCTCTGATTGTCTGCCTGAGTAACATGTGTTGGTTTCTTTCCTCAGAAAAAAATCCTTTAGCTCTTAGCAGTAGACATAATGTTGTTATATGCTGCAAAACTTTAGATCATACGCTGAGCAGTGTGCTTGTTTCTACTGCTTTGCAGAAAATAAAGCATGTTTGTCAGCAGATTTCTGCTTTTTTGAGAAAGCACAGGGTAACATGTTATGATGTTTTCACATAGCAGCTGTGTTGCCAAATTGCTCGAAGGCCAGGTTTGGATAGCAAAATTTAAAATACATACACACAGCCATACATTGAACAACCGTGTTTCATGGCCTTAGTCATAACAAATGAGAAGTCCAATATTGTAATACAAAAATGCATCATCTGCTTCATATCATACATAGTCATACTAGACAAGAGCAAAAAAAGATGTCTTCTAAAATTTAAACAAGTTCAGACAGCATAAACAGTCTACATTATCAGTTGGAATTTTCAGCTTGCTACAGTTACTGTATGGTTACAGGAATTCTGTGGGTTTATTTTTTGAAGTTTTCAAATTTGAGTTTCAAGACATCTTTCATAGTCCTGTTCAGATCTATCCTTTGACCTTTGTTACATTAGATTTCCAGTCATATGTTAAAGCGGTGACGAACATGCACCTATTCTGTTGCAGTAAGTCATTTGGTTCTTGGAAACCACTCCACCCCTTTCCTGCCCAGGCACATGTCAGCTTCAAGCAGAACCCAGTACAGTAATTTAGGCTACTTTTCCTTCTGTCACAATAAACTCTGGGTGCTATTCCAGAAATCAGAAATAGAGCTAGTAATGTCAGTGTTGAGATTATCTCATTAAACAGTACATGAGTAGGAAGCAAAGAGAGACTACAGATTGCAGAAAAACAAGGACCATTAATCACAGAGTCCCTGTCTCCTGAAGCATAACAAATGAGAACAGCTGGTCTCCAATAAGTCTATGAGATTTTAATTGATGGAAGCTGTTAAGGAAAAAAGTGTATATACATAGAAAAAGTATACACATGTAAAAATGCAATTTTTTTTACTTTGAAGTAAATTTCAGTATTTCAGTCTTAGCCTGATTGTAGAGAGTCATTCAGAATAACTTGATCGATATTGATATAAAATAGGTTTTAAACTCATTATGGTAACAATGTATGATAAACACAGATTTGTGTATGTTGCAGCAAGCAGGAGATGAAATACTAGTGTATCTTCAGTTTACTTTTCTAACAGCTATGTAAAGTCAAGCTGTTTAGCAAAAGACAAGTTGCAACCTTTCATCTTTGAGTTAAGTCCCAATTTACTTTTTTGAAACTATAAGGTTGGGAAGCAAAAACTGCATTTTTGATTTATAGCTTCAGCATTGGGTGAAAGGATGAGAGGAACTCTACCCTTAGGTGTGGGGTTTTTTTAATGCAGCTGCTACAAAATCAATGAAAGAAATAAAAAACTTGTTCTTTTGAGAACACCTCCCTTTTCCATCCTTTGGTGTTTTTGGCTTTCTTTTGTTGCTAAGAAACTCAGTGGCTCTTACTGTGGTCTGGATTGCCTGTTGCTGTCACTATGCTTGGTATTACAACTCCATTTTTACTTAAACTTCAAATAAAGTAATGGAGAACAAGTGAAATACTACAAATAAGAAATAGTGATTTCACAAGCTAGTAGACAAGAGAAAAATCATGTACCTTGTCTTTCCCCTAAAGATGAAAGCAAGAGTCTGTTTGCCAATGCTGTTTCATTAATTTGCTCACTCCATTGATTTTGTGGAACTTATATTCTCATTTTTGTTGTCTAATGACCTCGAGTTGGCATCAGAAACAAACTGGAAGCCAATGAAAAGTATGCTGGTTTCTTCCAGCATCTTTTTCTTTTTAAAGAAGCAAGTTGCCATATCATTTCCTTGTCTTTTTTCTTGGGTCCAAGCCTACATGTTACACCTGTTCAATCTACTGCATTACTGTGTGTAATACTAAACATCTAGCCAGGGACGATATGCCACTGTCGTCATCAGTGATCCTGTTCCCACATGCAAGATATCCCAATGAACTTACAGTAAAAGGGAGTTGACAAAAGAGGGTGTCTTTTTGCTGTGCATTTGTCCAGGAGGAAGGAAATTAATTTTCTGTCATCTTGAAGATTAAACGAATTGTTAGCAGCACAGGCTACAAAAATTGCCATCCCCTTGCCCACTGGGATTTCAAGAGCGACTTCTGAGTTGTTCTGGAGCTCCAGTAATGCCAGTTAACATGATGAAGTGCTGCTGCTAAGGCAGGTAGCCAGTGGGTTACTGAGGGTGTGAATTGAAATGCATGTATCTTGTATTATAGGAAGTTATCATGCAGCTGTCTTTTCATATGTGTTATGGCATGTTGAACAGGCCAGGATGATGTTTTACAGAATTGTAAGAAGGTTAGTTATAAGAAATAAAACTGGTAAAACCCAAAAGACCTGTTGCATGCTGTATACTTTGACTGTCCTTGTAAAGTGCTCATGGTAACCTCATAAGTTTTTATCTAAATACAGAAATTCAGTCTTTATTCAAGGAAGATCTCCAGGTTTACTAACCTAATAAAATGTAATGCATCTAATGTTTTTGAACATGCTGCTTCTGATTTATTCTAGGTTCTTTTAAGTTTGAGTTAACTGCTTGTAAATAATTTGTGTTAACACCTGTTACAAATGCTCGTATAGTTGCTACATGAACATTTTGTGTAGTTAACATAAGCATTTGTGTCTTAACAAGTATTTATGGAATGCTGTAAACTAATAATTACAGTTGTGATTGCACATTCATTTGAAATAGTAAGCTCACAATTTAAGAATGGGCCTAACTTTAGGCTTGTGGGGTTATTTCGCCTGTCCAGAAGTTTTGCATAGGAACTTCTAGCTTTTGAAGAAACAGAGGAACAGCCTGCTTTTACTCTCAATTACTTTAATAGGAAAAAAGGAAAATTAGGAACTGAATATACTATTGATAGTGCTTTGCTTTGTACTTTATATTTCAGGTTTTAAAACTTTAAAGGATTGGTAATTAATCCCAATTTGTAAAAATCAGGATGCTTCAGAATGTGCCAATAGATCCAAAGGAAAAAGAAACCCAGCTGGGGACAAAACCAAAATATCTTGAGAAAGAAATAGTTTTTCAATTGCATTTCATAAAATTTTACAAAAAGTTTTCTGCTTCTTATGTTCCTCTTTCTTACTCTTGTAGCTTGTTTAAGTGTAATATTTCAGGTAACGGACATAATAAAAATGCATGTATTTTAAATACTTTGAAAGCAGCAGTGGACCACCAGCCAGCTGATACATCTAAATAATTTGCACGAGAATAGCTGCATAAGCTTTTTTGCTTTGTCAAAACAAGTAACTATATAAGGTATCTGTCAGCGCTGTTTAAGCCTGTTTGCCTAAAATGAAGCTATAAAGTCAAAATGTTTTCTCAACATTTTTTCCAAGTAGAATTTATAGAAATGGGGAGGAGGGGTGTGTGTCTTTTAATTGTATAGAGTGTATTCACAAATAGCTAGAAGAATACTTTGCTTAGGATATATTTATATTGAAATTATAGTTTAGAGATGGAAACCTGATTTGTTGTACCTCAGCATATGTAGGGAATTTGCCATCACTGACATTCTTTAAATCAAGACAGATATCTTTTAGTAAATTAATTACCACTTGAGCTAAAACAATTTGAAGAAAGCCTATGGCCTGTGTTAAGCAGAAGAGAGGAGCCCTAAATGTTTATTTCTTACATTACAATCCACGGATTAAATTATCACTGTTGTGCAAATAATGACCATAATGAATACTTTTAGCTAAAGCGGTATAAAATAAAGACAAATAAAACTGTTTTGTGAACTGACTGGGTAAGCTGAATAATCTGAGATACCGAACTTGAAAGGGACCTTGGCAAACAGATGTATAGCACTAGAAAGTAACTGTTACCACTGCTTTGACTCTGTATTCCATTCATGTTCCTTTGTAAGGAACATGTATTGAATTGCCTCATGTAAAGCAATTCATTTTACTGTCTCTTTCTTTAAAACATTGATCTCTACAGACTGCTTTAAGAGGACTAAGCTTAAGTAGTGTCTCCAAGTGGTCTTACTGTTTACAAGTGTTAATAGTTCAGTCAGGAAATAGGCACAGTAGCATGTGAGCTAAATTATGATTTTTTTTTTAGTGTTTATTTGTAAATAGTTTGTGACTTTCATTAATAACCTAGAATTTACTGCTAGAGATGATTCACTGAGTAGTTATAAACAGAATAGTCACATTCAGCTCCTGACTAATTTGATGGAAAAATAGAACTAGGTTCTAATTATAACACCCTTCATTAGATATTCTTCACCTACCCAGTCCTGTCATAAACTTTAATTATAGTGTATACACTATAGTCTTAAAACAACAAAGAATATTTGAGCAGTCTGTGTAACAGTCAACTGGAAAAAATCCAGAGATGGAAATGTTCCTGCAGTATTCTGAGAATCTGATTGACCTTAATATTCCTCTTATGTTCAGATATCCATAAATAACAATGGAGTTTAATACTCCAATGCCTTTGTTATGCTGTCACCAGGATCCAATGTAATTTATGCACAATGTGTTTTTAGCTCTACTTCACTTTCCTCTATATAAGTAAGTAAAACATAAAGTATGGACCAATTGATTTTAATTCAAAGTAAATGTTGACTGATGATGATAGCAGTAAATATATGTGAAACAGAAGATTCTTCTTCATTTAAATTAAAACTAGATTACACTTTTAAAAAACAGGTGGACCACAAGAATCAGTCTCAAAGGCATGTTTGGTTCATTCGCTGTCTGCTAGGATCTGCATGTGTGGGGCTCCTATAGAAATGATCTTACATGGTATGTGGAGAATCTAGTTTGAATAGGAGAAAGTTTCATGTTGTGATAGAGTATCACCAAGACTCTGAAAGGAAAAACTGTCCAGATATATTGAACTGCTTTATATTTCTTTTGACTCTTTGTCATGCCAGTTAGTAATTTGAAGTATTTCCTGTACTCTTATATCAGCCCTAGAGACTGCATACACTTGAAGTAAGTTAAACTAAAAGTTTAAGTTAAACATTGGAAATCCTAATAATGGAGTCCATCTTGGATTTCTGCCTTCCTAGGCCTTCCTGGTATATAAGCACTCAAACAGTCCATTTTGCAGGGAAAGAACTGTTATCATTACTGTGCACAGACCCAGCTCCCGTCTCTCTGGGAAATGGGCAACCACCTCCTGCAAGCACATCGCATGATACGGATGGCAGACTGCATGGATTGCTGCTATTGTACATGGCTTTTATGTGTCTTACAGAGCTGATGAGCTCCAAATTTATATACAGACGAGGGAGAAGAGTAAATACCTGCAGAGGCCAAATACCTCATAATTTACATCCTTTGCTTGATCTGCTAGAGACAACTCCTTTTCTTCATTGTCTGTAGCTTTAGCCTGTGGTTCTGTTTAGGCATTTCAGGTCAGCTACAAGTCACGTTGCTTGAATATCTGTCGAAACCTTCTTGTGTGCATTTTATGACTTAAAGCAATAATCTCAGCTGTATCATTCCCATGTGAACTGACAGAAAAGGAACCCTACATATTCTGAGAATAGTGGCTAGCCAGAAGCTCCCTCAGAAAGGCCAGTCTGCTTTCACCCACTGGAGAAGAAGGGGCTAGATGAGTCTGGTCTTCTTTGTATGTCAGTGAGGCCTTTTCGTATTACTTTTGTTCAAAAAATACCAAAAGATTAAGGGAGTAGTGAGGGGAAAAAAAGAGTTGGGTGGAAATAATTTGTGCTTGCTGATGGAGGAAGAAGGGGACTGTAAAAGTCATGAGGCAGCCTCAGCAGCTGTAGTTTTCATTCCTGGGGAGGAGAAATGCTGCAGAAGGCAAGAAGGAAGGGAAGGGCGTATCTAGTGGTTTTGCTCAGTTGTGAATATTCAGTGAGGGCTACATAGGCCACAGATTTCTCTCTAAAAAGAGCTGCTTTGAAAGAGGACCTGACAGAACATCAGCCAGTCACTGGCTAGTACCAGGAAGGTTGGCCAGTCTATCAGGTGGCAGTGCCAAAAGAACAGCTTGTGGTGATGACCAGCTGAGGTAAGTAACATAAATTAGTGGAGAGTACTGAAAGCACCAGAGGATGCTGGAAAAGATTCCTTGAGTTGGGAAGAGAGCCTTAATCGCTCTAATGAAAAGGTAGACTTCTGACATGCATAACCTTCTTAAGAAAGTCATCAACTTTCTCAGCAGCTGAACTCATCCATGCTGGGACAATGCACTGTAAATTGGGTGTAAGACAGTGGCTGCAACTTAGTAGTCACTGAGGGTGGGCTGGGACTATGGCTGGTGTGCCTTGCAGCTACTGGGCTTGCTTCCTGTTGGCTACTCGTGTTCCCAGGTTAATGCTACTTCATGTTTCATCTTCCTCTTCTGTAAATTTGTGAGATTTCCATCTCTTCTGAGAGCCTGGATAGTGTAGTTTGTTTTGGTAGGATTCTGAGAAGGAGTTCAAGCTGATACTTGTTTTTCATAGGAAGTTCGGGAAATGGAACCCTTCTGCTGGTCAGTGCTGGGCATAAGGGCTATACATGTTCTATGCTTGTCCATATTTAAGAAGATCTGTATAAGGGAAAAGGCGTATAAATTTAGTTGCAGTTTTGATGTCAAGGAATGAGCAATTAAATAATCAAATTGGATAAAACTGTTCATCATTTTGACAAAAGTGCAATTTATTCTTCCCCCTTCTGCAGCTGTCCTCACTCTCCACCAGGAATAGAGTTCCAGGAAAATTTTTCATACCAAAAATAGAAAAACAGATAACAAAGCAGAGGCAGAAGGAAGTGTTCTCAAAATTATCTTTTATTTTTCTTAGAGCAATATGATTAGTGTAATAAAGATGATTTTAAGCCATCTGAGTGTTTTTATTAGTATTTCAGAGAATGTAGCAGTCTAAATTATTTTAACATTGTAGTATTCTACTAATATGCAATTAGGTTTTTTGGTCAGAGTTGTTAGACTGTAGAGTGCTGTGATTTTCTGAAAAATGCAGCTTTTCAAGATTTGCTAGTCAGAATATATTCCTTTCTAAAATGAGGTTCAATTTTTTGACAATGCCTCTTTAAATTATTCCATTATCTCTCTTATATTGCTTACCTAATTTTAGAAATGTTTTCAGGAGTTTTGCTAAAGAGTTTTTGCTTATTAAGTTCGGATTTAGGTGTTTTATTTGGCATCTATTGATTTTTTTAAATTACATTTTATATCCTGTTTTGCAGTTTGAATACATTAGAAAACTGATACAATGTTCCAGATTCTTTTGGCAGCATAGGAACACCTTATTTGGTATCCGTCCATGTTTTTTCCTATTTCTTGTAATGATCAGTGAGATTTATATTGTGGTTTGCTGCTCAGAATGTACAATATCCACATTTCTGGCTGACTTTCTGTTATGTGGTCAACTTTGAGCAAATTCTCAGGTCTCTGTTAATTGGGTTCCATGTTAGCTCAATCAGATTTACAGTCTGATTAAATTTTGGCAGCAGCACTTCATAATGGCATAAATCACTACAATCCCTACCTTCTTAAGAAGAAAAATAGCTTTTCTTTCTGTCTGGCTAATTGACTGGTTTTTGTAAAGGCATCAAAGGACATCTTAATTTGCTTGTGGGATATATGATTCATAGAGGGATACCTTTCATCCACAGTGAAAACTACAGTATGAGACTTCATTGTTTTCTCTTGAAGAAATCGTTATGTAATTTCAGTACTTACTGAAATGGAAGATGATCGTTAAAAATCTGAGTCTTGCTTCAAAGCTTTCAAGTCTTGAAGTCAAGTTAATATTTTCTGTAAAAGTGAAAAATCAATAATACATAAAGCAGTTTGCATTTAATTTGCAGAATGTAAAAGAAAACTACTTCAGAGCAGTGCATAGTTTTCTGAGAATATGAAAATCATATGGCTTTGTTTGGTGAAGCCTAACAATGTATTATATTAAAATGCCTAGTAAAGCCTATGCTCTAATGGGTTTGTTACGTATCTGGATTGTCTCTAAGGAAATAGCATTTTCTTATAAGCTCACATATTGTAAAAGGTGGCATTTGATAATGTGTAATAACAGTTGGGGTAAACAATGAAGACCAGTAGGATAGTTTTCATTGCAGAAGAACATGCAGAATACTTTCTCATCTGGCTGTCCCATAAATCTACCAGAACAAAATGAAATTATTTCAGAGGAAATAGCTGAGCTTAAGAAAACAGGAAAATTTGTGGTCATTTTCTTCATTCTTTAGCAACACCTAATTCTCTTCTGGTCCTTCATACTATATATCAAGACTTAGTAACTACTGGTGCCTGGGATTTCAGATAGGCCAGCAGGAAAGTAAGTCTCGTAACTGATGGCCAGTAATTAGTACTTCAGTCTTATTTTTCTCTTTGCTGTAGGTCCTTGCTCTTGAAACATCATGTTCTCGAAATTTTAAACCTAAGGTGGGCAAATGGAGGACATGTAGTAGCTGGGAAATTAGACACCCATTTGGTCTGATGGTGGTTGTGGCAGTACATGCTAGAGATCATAACCTGGAAGCAAACTCCAAACAGGGGAAAAAGCAGACCAAAGCAGCTTCATATGGTGGTGTTATCGGTTTGTGTGGCGCGAGTGTTTTTGGTAGTGGGGGAGGGGGCTGCAGAGGCGGCTCCTTTAAGAAGCTGCTAGAAGCTTCCCCGGCTCCAAAGAGTCGGACCCGCCTCTGTAGCCCAGA
>VYZV01044037.1:14928-26442 GCA_013401275.1 Pandion haliaetus | reverse complement strand
TGAAGAGGGCCTCCATATACAGTGCTAACACTATGGCCGAGGTAACCTGAAAAGGTCAGAATACCTGTGTTGTCATTTCCCCCTTTGGAAAACACCTACAAGTTGTATTCTAGACTTTCATCATGGGCTGAGTTTGTCCCTCTAAGGTCGTGATGATATTGCTCAGTAAATAATATAATAAAGGGTATTGCATAGGTTAAAAAAATACAGAACATAGAAAACATATTCCAACAATTCACTTTAGTCTGTTCATGGACTTACCAGGGTTTCAACCCCACAAAGTGTTGTCACACTTCTTGAGATTAATTCATTCCAGAGAACATAACTCTCATCCTCAGAAAAAAGACCATTGTCAGTCAGTGAGGCCCATCAGATGACTGCAAGAATTTTTTTTGTAACAGGGATTCTGTTGCAGTGGAAGACTGAGGTGAAGAGGCATAGTAGTTTAAGGAATTCAAGGAGAAACAGGTTTGGATGTAAAATTTTTAGACTTTGCATATGATGCAAAAAATCCTGTCACCTTGGCCTGCATGGCTACTTTGACTTACAAAGTTGGCTTTTGGTTTGGTTTTTTGGTGGGTTTTTTGTTACCATTTGTGATTTTGTTGCCTACTTTTGTATCAAAATATACTGAAAGGTATGTAGAGCACTGTATTTTGGAGTGATAGTGGTTTTCTCATGATCTGTTCAGATGCATCTAGCAGGGATATATGTCAAAAAGATGGTTGCAATACCTGTTTTATCATAGGGACTATTGCATTCTCATACAGGAGAGATCATCCAGCTTGCTTAAACAGTATGTAATATTAGTGAGAAATTAAAGCCTGAATAGACTAATAATGCAAAGGAAACATGGAATTTTTTGTTTGAGATTATTTTCAGTACTGAGGCATAACTGATTCTAGAAGTTGCAGGAAAAATTCCTTTACAAATCATGGGTACTGTCTAAGTTGCAGTGGACCTAGCCTTGTCCAGAGCTGAGAAAGAAAATTAGAATATGGAGAGTTTTAGAAACATGTTCTCTAGCAACTGTCTCAGCCATTTCTGTCATCTCATGCATTGTCACTACCTCAGACCACAGTGAAGTATCTTTTCAGCTAAGAATGAAGGGTAACTCAAAACTTTTTCACTTTCACTCATTTCTCTTATCATGTAGCTGAGCTAGTCCTTTGCGGAGATGTTTGGGGCTCATGATACTGTTTGGTTTTCTACTCTCTAATACACAAGCAGTTTCTGTCTTTTCCTTCAAAATGTTTGGAAACAGGTCTGGAAGAGAAAAATGGTCAATGATCCTATGTCTCCATTTACTCTAACTACAGTGAGATTAATTTTCTCAGCCTGCAGGATCATACATTTTGGAAGGTCATCTCGTGTTGGGAAGGAAAGGAAGATCTTAATATGAGTCCACTGAACTCCAAAAATGAGAAATCTGCATTGTAAGCCTCCTTCCCAAGCATGCAGATTCCAGTGTTTGAACACCCCACTAACTAATGAATGAATAACTGAAACTTGTCAAAATCAGTGGGATTTGGAGTTTCAAAGAATTGGGCAAATTGGAACTCAGTTGTGACAGCACCATAACTTGGTCTTTCCTTTCTTAGCCGTTTCCTTGCCCATCCCCATTTCCTAGATGTATCTCAGAGCCAGCGGTTCCGCCGTGGTGAAGGAAAGAAGCACACAGGAGAAGCAGCAGTCAAGGAGCAACTGCTACACCCTCTGTGCATGGACCCAAATGGCAATATTCCTATATTCCTGCTTGCCCAATGGCAAGTTGCAAGGCATCCTTCTTTTAGACATTTTAGAAATTGTGTCTAAGACTCAGAGTTGCATCTTGAGGTTGAACTGATTCTTTCTTACTCCAATTCCCAGCTTTGATCCACAGCATGTGAATGATGTATCTAACTCTACTCATTCTTTTTAATTTCTCTGTGACTCTACCAATGAAAAGAAAGTCTTAAGATCTCTGGTGCGCTGCACTTTTGTGGAAAGCAGAACTGTGGAAGATGTCTGACTACTGGCAGTACAGAAGTATCTGCTTATGCACATGCTTTTCTCAGCACTGTCACAGTCAGTCAACTCCAGCTCTGTAACAATGACTAATATCGATGTTTTCCTTTTTTTTTTTCCTCTCTTAACTCCTTCTATAACTTTCTACCACCAGATTTTCATTCTTCTCAGAAATCATCACAGTGCTTCTGTAATTGTGCAGGGTATTTTTTACAAAAGGAAATTTGTTTTCTCTTTATTTGATTCTCTTTTGTCATGCATTACTTTTACCTGCTTTAGAGATTGTCTTGGTATTTGAAGTTCTTACAACAGTATGTAAGTCACTCTGTTTCTTAGAGTGCATAAAATTTCCCAGAATGATAGAGGAATAGATCATCTATGTATTTTCTACATTTTCCTGGGTCCAAATTATAACATTACTGAAGACTTCTTTCTGAGCTTTCTGATTTTAGAATAAAATAGTTAAATAAATGCTTCCATCCTTACAAGTTTTTTGAGGATTCCTGTTTAACAGTGAATGGTTTCTTAATTTCAGTCCTGTTCTTCTGAGTAAGAGTCAAGTCAGTGCATATCAGCTCTCTCATCTCTCAAAATGAACATGCACCAAATAAATTGATACCTGCTGCTGTCAGGAATAACTTCTGATTAAGTGCAAACCAGCTCAAAGTATCACTAGTTTCTTAACGAACTTCTAGCTCTGTACAGCTGTCATGGGAACCTTTTGTTCCAATTTTCAATTCTTCTGCAGTCTGTTTTTGTGGGCTTACAGGTCAACGAAGGCTATGAAATGTTGCAGTCTTGTATCATTAGCTCATGCTTTCTTCTTGCTCAGTTGAAGGTAGCTTTTGCTGTAGGAATTTTTTACTGAAATCATTGCTCATATTTTTTGGACTTGACCTTCATTTTTTTTCTTTCTGCTGTGTATGGACTTGGCTTTGTGTTTTATTCTTTTCACGTCTTTTCAGAGCTTTTATTTTCTCGGTCATTCTCAGCTGTACCCCAGGTAGTATTTGGGAATGAAGAATTCTCCGCTCAACTATTGCACTTATGCCTTATTTTTGCCTACTGATTCTTCCTTATTTTCCCCTCTCTCAAGGGCAGGATCTAGTTAGTTTTTACACAGTGTCCTAAAGCCAGCTTGAAAGAATGCCTATACACAAGTATCTGGTGTCAACAGCAGTGTGTTTTATTGACGATAGCTTCAAATATGGTTGGTTTCCTAGAACCTCTTCATCCTTTCCAGGAGCTGTTGGATCTCTGCTTTTGCTTTTAATGTAATTCAACAGTGTTTTTCTTTCTTTGTCAACTGTTCCACAATGACAGCATACAACTTTCTAGTCTCCTTGACAACTCTACTGTAATAGCAATGAGGGGAAACAAAACATTTTGTGTATACTCAAGCTACATGAGGCAAAATGGTTTTGTGTGTAGACATTTCCACATCCAGTATAATTTACTGTATGAAAGTAGTAATTACTGTATCTGTAGCTCTGATAGTGTTTCATGAGTTCTGTAAACTAATATTATTGATATAATATAGTTAACTAAATAATTGCTTTATTTAATCCTACTTGTAGTGCAGTCATGATGTCTACCCTTGGGAGAAATTGACTGTAGAGCCTAATGCCTAGCTCACCTTTTACAAGCAAAACTTCTCTAGGGCTCCAAAAAACGTTGCTGTTATTTCTATTTATACATCATTTCCTTGAGGAGACAAGAAGATGCAAGAAGTAAGGCGCTGATCTGCCTTTGCCAGACTATTCCCGGTCTTAGTGTGGTGCAAAGGACTAGCTTTGGGTTCCTATCTACAGTCCTGCACTACGAAAGAGATAACATCACTTCAGGAGAAGTAAGAAAGATGTATTGCCAGAGAAGATTTATCATGTCTCTCCTTCTGTATCCAGCCATAGGGCAGGTTCAGAGCAACAAGCAAAAGACCATGTAGAATGGAGAAAGTTACAACCCTTTGCCAGGCAGTTTTCTTCCCTGCGCCATCTGAACTGGTGTTATTTTGTATCGGTATATCCTTCCCTAAGATGGGACTGCGCATGTCCCATCCCAAACCAAACCAAAAGCTTTGTGCTGCACCTTGTGAATATTCCTTGTTTAGTCCAAAGAAGAAGCAGTTTTCATGCAAATACTTTACTTGATACATATAAAAAACCAATGTTTCTTGGAGCCCCAGAAAGGCAGTGCAGGAGGACTGCCAGGGTGTAGACTCTACAATTCCAAAAAGATTCAGGAACTTCCCTTGTCATCACCCCAGAAATTCTGTGTGTGATCTTATCTGCAATGGCATGTCTGAAATAAGTTTTAGGATATAGGATCTTTTTCAAATAGTTGTTTCTCATTTCCTGACAGAGTTAGTGTTATGACTGCCAAACTTAATAGACTTTCTGTTTCCTCTTACCTATGTGTAATCAAAGCTGGCAGCTGTTAAGTGATCAAGTTATTTGTGGTGAGTGGACCCTGGCTGGTTGCAAGACCCCCACCCAGCTGCTCTCTCACTCCTCCTCTTCAACAGGACAGGGGAAGAAGATAAGATGGAAAAGTTCATGTGTCAAGATAAAGACAGGGAGATCACTTACCAATTACTGTTAATGGGCAAAACAGACTTGACTTGGAGAAAATTTAATTTATTGCCAGGTAAAATGGAGTAGAACGGTGAGAAACAAAGAAACTAAAACACCTTCCCCCAAGCCACTTTTTTTCCTAGGCTCAACTTCACTCCTTCATTCCCAACTCCTCTACCTCCTCCCCCTCCTCCCCCCTGAGCAGTGCAGGGGGATGTGGTCAGTCCATTACAGCTCCTCTCTGCTGCTCCTTCCTCTTGACGCTTTTCCCCTGCTCCAGCATGGGACCTTCCATGGGCTGCAGTCCTTCAGGATAAACCTGCTCCATCCTGGGCTCTCCACGGGCTGCAGTTCCTTCAGGAAATATCCACCTGCTCTGGTGTGCAGTCTCCCATGGGCTTCAAGGGAAATACCTGCTCTGGCATGGTCCTCTCCACAAGCAGCAGGGCAATCTCTGCTCCGGCGCTTGGAGCACCTCCTCCCTTCCTCCTTTGCTGACCTTGCTGCTTGTAGGGCTGTTTCTCACACTTTTTTCCCTGCTGCCTGTACAGCATTTTTTGCCCTTTCTTAGATTTGTTTTCCCTGAGGTGCCACCATCTTGGCTGTGGGGCTCAGCTGTGCCCTGCGATGGGTCTGTTGGAGCTGATGGGAGCCAGCCATGTCCAGAACAGGGCAGCCCTGGCCGCTCCTCACAGAGACCCCTCCCTGCAACTCCCTACTGCCAACACCTTGAGACCTACATCCAATATTTGACACAAAAGCACTAACAAGAATGGAACCAAAGGCTGGTGGTATACATGTGAAAGCAAAACAATGGTTCATTGAGTCTTTTGATAGAGTGACATACCTGACAGATGAAAATAATAAAATTGGAAGAAAATGGAAGAAGCCTGACCAAGTCAGTTATAATACAAAACAATTAAAACACTGAGGAGTAAGATAATATAAATATTAAGAGATACTTATATCAAATATAGAGGAAAGACAATGAGGAAAAATAAAATCTCATACATTCAGTGCAAAATCTGCTGTGTTTGGTGTCAACCTTCCTGGTAATGTATATGAAGTTCTTACGCAACAAAACTACAGAAATAGCTAGGAACCTAATAATAAAAGGATAATACTCCTAAAAGAAACAAAAAATGCCTAATATCCTGAAAGGCAAAAATAAATTTTATTACAGTGTAATAAATCCCAGGATTTTCCAACTATCATTTACTATAGATTCAAGAGAAAAATGGAGGAGGTAGGAAAATTTATTGTATTAGTGAAGATTACCCCTTTTAGCTGAGGTCTTAGCATGGAAACCTGAGGCTACGCCCCTGCAAGAATACAAGATAAAAATAAGACTGGTAGTAAAAGACAGTTTTATATAATTTACAGAGGAACAACTAGTTTGTGTGACAATGAAAGTATGATTAGACTAAAGTTAGATGTAAGGTAAGAGTGGCTGCAGCTCATGTAAGAGTTTGCTTCTACCCAAAGACAAATAGATACATTCTTTGGTAAGCAATGATGTAAGTATCTTAAAAAAAAAAAAGGTGGTTGCACAGATTTGTCCAAATTGTTCTTGACTTTTAAATTTGGTAGGTACAAAGAGCAGCTTAGATGGGATTAACCTTTAGCTTAGAAAGACAGTATGCTTTCTCCCGTTCTCCCTCCATTTGCCCCAGTTTTGCCAATATTCCTGGTCAAGTACCAATACTGGTATGGCTAAGCAACCCAGCCTGCATACTGGTTGGTTCAATGGGCTGCGATAACCGCCCAAACCAGTCTGCCTTGTCAGCCTGCATGTGTTCCTTCCACCATTTTGTCTGTTGCCAGCTTAGTCATGCCTGACGTTTGCTTGGCTCTGCTCCCTCTTCTGTCATCCATGAGTGATTCTTACCTGGCTAAAAACTAAAATTTCTTATGCTGCCTCTTCCCTTCACAGTTTTTCCTCTTATTCTTCTCCTTCCTCCTTTGCCCGTCATGGCATAGGCAGCATGTACCCCAAACAGACCTAGTTCTTTCCATCAACATACTCTGACCAGTTCAGATAGGTGAACCTATGTCAGAAACAAAGTTCAAAGCAGCCTAGAATGTCCCAAGATGTCATATTCCCTTGCTGAGGACAGATGTGCAAGATGTGTGTGGGTCTAAGCACTGCTTGCAAATATCCTCAGCTCACCCCTCAGTTCCCCCTCACTGCCTAACTACCCTGCCTGCTCCAAGGTCTGGTGTTATGGGAATGATTTTTTTATTCCAGTACAGATTACTCAGAAACAGAAGCTCAGGCAGAGGGGTCCCCTCTGGGGATTTGGCTTGGATGGGAATAACAGCCAGATCTCCTGCTAACTTCATCTCTGCAAAAATTGTTGCGTGCCATGTCTCAAGCCAAATGGGTACTTGCTGCTGGCACTATTAAAGACAGTCTGGATAGAATATTACTGTATAAACTGGCTGTCCACTGCTTTCCTGCTGATCTCACTTCTGTGCTGGGATATGTTGCAAAATGCCCTTGCAGAAGCCTTCTTCACCAAGACCTCATCTAGCAAAGTAGCACGCTGATGGTATCTGTGGAAACATGATCTGCCAAAGCTGAAGATGCTGGCATGGGATCATCTCATGGAGAAGGTTCACCGAAGAAGAGGCTTGCCACATTGCTACTGGCTTTGTGTACGCAGCTAGCAGTAATGTTAAAATATATGTGAAGGGGTGGGGTATAGTCTTGGAAGGTTGTCTGGCCTAGTTTTCTATCTCTGAAGTTTTCTATCTCTTTGGCCTGGAATAAACTTAGTATGGAAGGTCTAAGGATGTCTGGAATAATTTTTCATTGTCTTTAGCTCAGAGGTAAATATCAGACAAGGTCTTTGCCACTCTGCTTTGGCCCAGCTTTGGTGCATGACCAAATACCTGAAATACTTAAAACATTTTACTGGGAAAAAACAGAGGCCAGAGGAAAGCGTGCATGCTTTCAACACTGTTGGAGCATACTGTTTTGGGAAGGAGGACTCTATGACGATACGGATTACTCCACAGTATTTTAATATTTGAGTTGCCTGGGAATTTTTGCATACCACTCTTAATCTTGATTTGGAGTCTGACCTGGCAGAACAGAGGCCAGTTTTGCTCTAGTGCAGTATTTGAGCCAAAGGAAGAGGAACACTGACAAGTTAGGAAAATCCTCTGAGCGGTTTGGCTGGAACCTTGTTTTGGTTTGTTTCTTTAATTCTCTTGCAGATTGTTTTAAAAGTTGGAGCCTAGGTAGTTTTAGGTATGGCTTCCAGATGAATTTTTAGCTTTGTGAGCCCTTCCAGTCTCTGCCATATTTTTTTTCCTGGTGACCTTTGGTAAACCAAGACCAGCCATGCAAGTCTAGATCCTAAACTGAACTCCAAGGGACATGTGCTCTTGACTCCAGAACCTAGATGGAAGAAAGGTCCTGTTCTGTGCAGGCATTCAAATAGCCTGCAGCTTTGTAGGCTGGTGCTTGTCTTCTTGTTCTGTGTAACTGCCAGGGCCTAAAGATCTGGTCAGAAAACGTGACAGTTGAAAAATCTTCATCTGTCCATTCAGTTTCCTATGATTTGCATTTGCTGTCAGGTGCTGGACATCAATGACTTAAGCAGCAGTCCCTGTACTAAGTTGCATGCTATGTTGTTGGTACATGTTACAAAAAGAGAGGGGGCAGCAAGAACAATGAGTAATCTCTACAGAGGCTTACAGAGACTCATGGGATGGGTCTTATGGCTGAGGAGCCTCACTGAACATGCATCATGGGTGCAACTGTATTAGTTGGTCTGAAGATGTCATAAGGCCTTACAGAACAGACAAAGGCAAGATGCTCCATTTCTGAAACCCCACTGCAGTAATGCTAAGTAGCTACCTGATAGAGTTGTGTAGGTGAGGCTACTGAAGCCCTGTCATTAATGAGATTGGAACTGGGTGAGTCTTGTTGCAAGTATTTGAAATTAATCCAGTGAAGATTTTGCAAGTCCTTGGCCAGATTAGCCTTGAAATCAAGCAAGTGAGGAGGGAGGACAGAAAGAGAGGGAGTGGAGAACAGAAAAGGCAAAAAAGCCTTAGAAATCAGATGGGGAAAAAATTACTGTAATAGGAGGAATAGTGAGATTTTTTAAAAAATAGAAGAAAGGATTAATCAACAAAGGAGAATCATTGCTTATAACAGCAAAAAGGAAATAGAGGAGAACGTGAAGAGATACGGATAACTTTCAGACAGTTATCTTCCCCTGTTGGGCTTTTTGGAATGACTTTTAAACCATTGGAGGTACATGTTAACACACCTAGAGATTAAGGTAAGCATCTAGCTCTTCATACAAAAAACATTCATAGCTTTGATTTGAATTTTGTCTTGCAGATCCACAAAGACTCACCCTGGGCCAGTTGTACATTTAAGTGACAGCCCAAGAGATGAGGGAAAGGTGAGTAAAACTAATGGTATAAAACATTACATCATTTCATAGCCTTTATCTGCCATGATAGTGCTTTCTTTTTGCTTATACACTAATTTTATCACCTGCCTTCTCTCTATATTTGCAAGGTCACTTTTACTATTCTACAGTTTTTAAGAAAAGAATGCTCTTGGTACAATTTTAATGAGTAAAAATCTGTGATACAGACAACATACTGTACTTAGAAACCTATAGCCAATCAAAAATTATTCCTGATTAAATAAACTTGACTTTGCTTAAGTAAGAATTGGCTAAAAACTGTATCATGACTTCAGTACTTGGATAAACATGCTATTATGAAGGTATTAAAGTACGTTTTCACAAGATAATATGTCTTTTCTTATACAAGAATAACAATGATAGTAACCCACGTTTTGAACTTGCTGCTGTTTGTGAACAGAGTTGAGAATAGCAAAGAGCTGTCAACAGGTGGAAGCAAAACATAGAGTGTGAAGGTCATGATTGATACTGTCAGGAAGCAAAATCAGAGTTGGCTTTATTTGTATGGTAGCTTTTCCAAAATGAAATTTGGTTGCCAGAATACCAGTTTTATTAGAGCTTTTTTATTTATGTGTTGCTAGTGAATTTTTTAGCATTTTGCCTGTGTGGAAGGGGCATTTAACTATCTCATAATTTTTGATCACTTTTGCTAATTGCATTTTATTGTGTATTTATGAAGGACTGCATCTTACAAATCTTACTTATCACTTTGACAGTGTGCCTCACATAACAGCTGATGGTTGTTGAAAACTAGCAGCAGTTTGAATTTCTGATACTGATATGGGGGGCATTACACTGAAATGAATATGGGTACCTAGAAGAACACTGGTGACTACATCTGAATTTCATTTGCATTATCCATCCTTGGCCTTACCATATTGCAAGGTGAACTGTGTGCAAATGATGCACTTGGCAGCTAGCCCTCCAGCAAGTTAGATTGGATCTCTAAGCCTTTTTGGAAGAATAACAATAGATCAAGCAATTTAGAATACAGCAAATAGAGTAATTAAATGCTATGAAGCGTAGTGTTTTAGCCTCGAACCAGAAGCCATCAAGAAATGCTATTTGACTATCTATGGCAAAATACCTGATAAAAATAAAGGTTTATTGATGAGGCATAACTCTCGTTCGCTGGCCACAACAGAAGCTGCTGATGACCTAATAAATCACACGGGGTAGGGAGAAAGGATATGGTACTAAAAGAAAAAGTGGTCTTGTGAGTGAACATCTCTTACAGGAATGTCACATACCATGTCCAAACAGAAACCTAAAATATTTTGACCACAGCAGAAAGAGAGAAGATTAAAAGGTCCCAGGAAAGAGAGTTAGAGGAGAACTTGCTTGGAAACACAACTGCTTGTTGCTCAGAGGGCACGTTGGAGACACCTGGGCACTGATGAAGTACTAGCATACTAACAACAACAGCAACAACAAAATCAGGTGGATCCCTATGAAAAACAAACACTGGAAATTCATGGGGAGAAAGAGTAGAAAATGTAGGCCATACTGAAACCATCCCAGTGCAGCTGTTTATATCCTTGATAGATTGAGCTGTGTAAAGAACAAATTGGTGCTAACAAAATACTTGCAGATTTGCAGAATGTGGAATTGATAGTGTTTGATGTTCACAAGAAGATATCAGTAAAAGGTACACACAGATGTAAGAGAAGATCCAAGCACTAAATCAAAAGACGTAGCTCTAGATCAAAAAATCCAACAGTAGAGAAAAAAATTAATTTTTTCAAGTAAGTCTCATTAAACTTTGGTTGAAAGAATGAAGGATAACAGTCTTTCTTCAGAATGGGGAAAAAATGAAAAAAAAAAAACCCAAATTCTGGGACTTCTGCTGTTCAGCATTGTCATAAACAATCTAGAGGACAAAGTAAGCAGTGATGTGATCAGGTTTGTTGGACTTTAGGAGGCTGAGAAACTGAGCTGTAAAATTGCAGGTTAAATACTGTCTTTTGTCAGTATTCAGTGTAAATGACGGGAAGTGATATGCGTGGGGGGAAATGTTTCTGACTTTACATATAAAACAGTGGGTCTGAGATGATTGTTACTGTTTGGTATCAAGAGCTTCGAGTGGGGATTGATAGTTCAGTGAAACATCAGCTCAATGCTCAGTAGTGACCAATAAAGAAAATCAAAATTAGGCATTATCTGGAGAAGAACAGAGAACAAAACAGGGCTATTGCATAAATGCATGGTTGATCGCCTGCTGAATACTGAGTATAATATTTGTCCTTCTATGTCAAAAAGAACATAATTGCTAAAAGAAATTTAGAGAAGGGGCAACGTTTTCTATGTGAGACACAACTAAGTGCGACAGGACAATTCATTGTGGAAAAGAGCTGATTGTGATTCTGAGTTTGAAAATCATAATTGTTATGAAGACGGTAGAAACAGTTCATAGTCTTTTTCAATACAAAAACTATCAAACGAAGCTGACAAATGTCAGATTCCAAACAAGCCAATTAAGT
>VYZV01044035.1:40581-80826 GCA_013401275.1 Pandion haliaetus | reverse complement strand
CACCAGGTTGCTTAAGTCTAACCAAGTCCAACAAAGGACTTGTGCATGAGGCTTGAGGAGTGTTCTTCTTGATCGTGGTCTCCTTCAGCAGTGTGAGTTACTGTAACCAACTACAGGCATCCCAGTAATTCATTGTGAGTGATTGTTGAATAATGGCAGCGGGTGTATTTTGACCAGGTGGCCCTGGCAGCTCCTGAACTGGGACTATTTGCTTTTGGGAGTTGGCTGATAGGATGGGTAGAGAGAGTCCACACAGGAAACCTAGAATAAGCCAGAGACATCACTGGTGTCAGTCTGTTGAAGACGCACTGGATCAAATGGTGTACATCAAAGGTGCTTGGGTGAAGGAAAGCAGGATACAGCCTTCGAAGTAATGTAGTAGAAAGACATGTCAAGCATGGTCATTTTTAGACCTTTCATTAGTCCAACCTGGAAGTACTCTGAAGGTTTTATCACCATCAGCCTGGAAAACAGCAGCTCTGAGGGAGAATATACAAAATCTATAATTGTCTTCAGCTCACTGAAGGGAACTAACACAAAAAAATTCAAATATCTTCTGTGCAATAGGAGATGAAATGAGTAGAAAAGTGCTAGGTTTTAGATGGCAAACTAAAATGACCATGTTAGTATAGCTGTGCTTCAAAAGCCAAGGATGTTACAGTTGTTACATATGTCACCTGTGAGATGAAATCAGAGTGCTATAGTAAATGCAAAGGAAGGGAAAATAGTATCAATCATTGGCAAGGCCTTTATTCTGAGCTGCAGAAATTAGTGTTATTTGTAGAAGAAATATGATCAGAAGAGTCTCTAAAATAGTGTGCTGGAAAAGGCAGTCTGGATTATTTATATTTTTCTTTATACTTAATTTCTACCAGAATATACCTTCTCCTTCTCAATTTGAGTGAAAATGCAAAAGTAAGGAGCTGAGAAAATGTTGCAGCTTGAATTCATCCATAGGAATGCAAAGTCTGTAGCTAGCAAGTAGTCTGTGTAGTACCTCGAAATTGAGAAATCTTTTAAGCCTTCCTGCAGAGCACATCTCTTCAGTTTACTGTTAGCTGCTGCACCTTTTTATTGCCACTATTATCTTTCTCTTTTTACATATGTACAGTATACTAGTATATTTTACAGAGTGGCCTGAAGAAAACCTAAGGGATGAATTCTACCTTCTGATGCACTGCTAATACCCAGTTAATAAGAGCCTTAAGAGGGTTGGGTTTTTTGTTTTTGTTTGTTTGTTTGTTTTGGTTTTTTTAAATAAAAATCATTGCTTTATAAATTGATTGTGTTGGAGTTCTTAAGAAATCCTGCAAAATTTCATAATAAAACCATCACTGGTCTGTTCTGGGCTCATCCACTCTGATAAACACAGGATTCAACAGAAGTAGGGACAGTGTGAAAGTGCTAATGACAGCTAGGTTCAGCAGCTTGATCCGGTCTGTTTTCCTGTGTGTCATTGTAGAATGCTGCTGACAAACAGAAAAAGTCTTCTAAAAATATGTGTGTAAATTAGTACCAGCTTATGTAGGCTGAAGTGTTCAAAGCACAGTTAGTTACAGCTGTGTGTGCTGCAGCTCTGCGCAGGGTGCTTGATCACACCTGTGTTACTGATGGAAGTGTTGCTGTGGAGTTAGATTTGACTGGAGCTGGACATGCAGGGAGGTATTGTGCAGCTTGTGAAAGTGTTAATTGGCCTGATAGCCTACATGCAGCAACTGGCTACCTAATACACTCAAGCTGTTTAAAATTTCAACAACATTAACAAAACAATAATAAAATACCAAGCTGCCATGTATCTGCAAGTCTTGCATGGCAGTTCCAACCTTTTGGAGAGAAAATGCAGTTGGAGATGCTGCTGTGCAGATTGTGGAGGCACTGTGAGGGAGAGGTGCCTGTGAGATCTGAAGAAGCACTGTAAAAATTTCTGCAAGTATTCACCTTCTGAAATACATTAACTTTCAATTTTACTCATGGAAAATGGGAAGCCTTGTTCAGATACAGATTGTCATCTTGGTCTGCACTAGGACAACACATCTTCTTGCAGAAATAGAAGCATATTTATACTGTTCTAATTTAACTCACTGGCATATAAATGCTTTTGTATCAGTCTGACTAAAACTTTCCTATGATGGATAGATACACTCTAAGCCAGGAAGGCCAAATCTTCTGAACTGATTTTTACGAGTGAAGGGGACAAAACATAGAAAATAACCAGTTTCTACGCCCTCTGCTTACTTGTACTTTTTAATATCTAGAAGCTAAAGCTGGTATTAAGCTAATATTACCTCTAGGGAGAAACTACTGTTGCTTTTATATATCTCCATGGACTTCCCTCTGAAATACTTTCTTACTGCTATTTTGTTGGCAAAATTATTTTCCTAGGTTTGTAGTAACATCTCTTCAGCCCATGTACTTTCATGTATTGTAGTTTTTCTTGCCACTCTCCCTCTTTGCATCTGCTCCTGGCGAGTGCTGCATCCTGCAATTCTGTTGCTGCTCTGCTGTGTGTTTCTGTAGGTACCTCTTAGTCTCCTTTCTTTTGTAGCCCTTTTTTCTTCCGCCTCCCAAAAGCCACACGGTATGTACGCACAGAAATACTGCAGGCCAGTTTTATTTGTGAATTTGCGAGAAGCAGGTATTTATGGGTACTCTGTTTATTCTTTTGTGCAGCTGATAGCTGTTGCTGCTTTGGTTTAGAGCCACAGGAGTAAATGAGTCCTTGAGTGAATAACTATATGTCACCCTGAAGAGAGCAATCCTCATGTACTTCATCTGCAAAAAATTCAGAAAACTGGAAACTGCATAATAGCAACCAGCAGGATAGCCAAGCGAATTCGACTTTGGCACCCGAAGGCTTCTGCAGCCATCTTCGATGTATCCAAGTCTTTCTCTTCTGTTTCAGTCCCAAATGTATTTGCCTCATAAAAAATGCAGAAATAAAATGACATAAATGTGTATAGAAAATATCACCTAGCGAAATCAACAGAGGGGGAAAAACAGTGTGTTGAAAAGAGAATTCCACCACAGCCAAACAAGACTCTAAAAATAAAAAGATACAGTAGTAATAGCACTGGAGTTTGATCATCTGTTCAATTTAGAGTCTTTGTGGAGCAGCGCTGAGTAGAAGTTCAGGAACTACCTAAGTAGGAAGGAGACAAAGTATGCAGTTATGCCATGGCACACTGTGCTGCCCTCTGTATTTCAATAACAGGCATTCTCCTTCTGATGCCTGTTTTAAGTATGTTTAAAATTTTCCTGTCAAAAATGGAAATGTGAAAGCTCAAACCCAAATAAGTTTCAAAATGTATAGTTCAGAAACAAGAGCTAGTTTCTACCACAAGTTGTAAAACCCATATGAGGTACCTCTTAAAGTATTTGCCTCTCTTTCCTTCCTCTGCCAAGCAGTTGGTTAGGAAACCCCAACAACTCCTTTAAAATAAAAAAAAAAAAATCCTCTAATAACTGTTTTTTTTTTTATTACCACAATCCTAAAGGTAAAATGACAAAAAAAGGAAACCAGATTTCAGCCAGAGCTGCATGGCAGCTTAGAGAGGTAATGGTACAAAGTGGAACATGGGACTTCTCATGCACATTCTTGCTGTGGATTTATTTTTTTTCCTTGCCTCATTCAAGTGCTTGGGAAAATTCTGCTAACAGGTCTTCTTCACTCTAAATTTCTGATCTGACATCACTAGATAAGTAGTTCAAGCAGTGAACTATTTATGGGCTTTTATTTTCTTTGTCCACCTATAACAGTTACTCTACTACTAAATTTGCCTTTAAATTGGGCTTCATAGATATGACATAGAAGGTCAGAGCAGGGAGAAGAGCAGTGGCCTTTTGGCTCTCTCTGCCCAGAGCTGCAGAGTTGGAGGTCCATAGAGTCATAAGTGGGAACGGGTGCATCTTCGCAGCCTGGGTGCAAAATTAATTGGGGGGGAAATATAGAAAAGGAAGGAATTGTCTTGCTACCTTAGCATTTCCTCACAGCTGGAGGAGTATGGCTTGGTCAGGATGGTTGCCTGTGGTGCTGGTGGGGGATGAGATCTTTAAGTATGGATCATTTAGGCTTTTCCAAGCAGAGCCACATTGCCCAAATCTTCCCAGCTTGTTTCTCTCCTCCCATAAACTTTGCTTTGTTTAAAGGTAATAGTTTAGTCTGTCACTTGTAAGTAGTGAAGTATTGCTTTTTGAGCCTTACACGTTGTGTAATCCAGTTTTACAGTTCCTGGCAGCATATAGAAGAATAAAGAAAGTCTTTGTGTAAAAAAAAAAAAAAAAAANTTAGCTCTGGTTATGAAAAAATGTAACAAAAATGATGTTTCATTTATGATAGTGTAACGTATTTCTGCAAATTTCATATGGAACATTGAGTGAGACAAAAAAGCAGTGCTTTAGTTGCTATCATAAACCAATTTTTGAGCATCAGGTAGAGATGAGAGGCAGAGCTCTTATCCCTCTCCCTGTGGGGAACCTCTGTGGGGCTGAGGGCTTTCATTGAGCACGGTGTGCTGTGAAGGGTATGGGGAAGATTTTTCAAGTGCTTGGGGCTGTGGGTAGATGGGGTTGCTCAGAGCACTTCAAACTTCATCAAGGGCCTCTCCTAGAGGTTTTGGGGAAAGTGTATGTGAAAGATTGTATAAGCAGAGGGGAGGGATTTGGGAAGCCTTGTCCATGAGAATTGCTGGAGGTGGGAAAGGGATTTGGATGCCTTCCTGAGATGGGAGATGAAGAAATGCAGCAGAAGTGACCTAAGCCTACGGAGTCTGGATCTGAAGAGGCTGTTTTGCCAGTGGAGACCTGAATAAAAATGGAATAGGTGCATCTGCAAACTAGAGGCTTTTCAGTAGAGCTTGGAGGCAAAAACAAATGCAAAACACCAAAACTTAGTCGGTGGCCTAAAGCCACAAATTGTTCTTCAGTGACTTCTATGCAATTTAGTCTGTTTAATTTCTGAGGAGTTTAGGAGACAGCAGATAAGAACTGCCTGAGTTGAGAGATAAGGAAGAGAGTGACAGCAGTTTCAGTATCCTCTCCTGATTCTGACCATTGCCATTTTAAAAATGCATGAGACTATTAAAACTGGATCTATTGATTTTACATGTTTTTTCATGTATTGCAAGCCTTCTTTACCATGTCTACCATGTAAAAGGTGCAATCGCCATTTGCTATATGTCAAGATGAACTGGTTCTATACGGAGAAATAACTCACATAGCTGCTGGAGTATCTAATCTAGACAGATCTATGACACTCATTCTGGTTGCACATCCATTCTAGGTGTTTGAGAATATAGCATTCCCCCCCAAAAAAAATCTCAAAAGGGAAAGTAAAAATTTCAATAGTTTAAACACATGTTTCAAGTACTTTAAAAAAAAAAAAAAGCTAATATTTTTTTCTCCCCTTTTTTGGGAAATAAATACTGCCAGGAAAAACATTGCAGATACATATTTGGCAGAAAAGCATTTTTTTTCCTCCTATGTCTCATGATGAAGTATGAAAAAAGCCCGGTATTTACAGCCGAGGCTAGTTCTGCTTTAACATTTCTACTTATTCTTCACTGTGTTCTGTTTTGTTTGTTTGTTTTTTAAAATTAAATTCTTTCAATATAAAAATATATTTAATTCAAGTGATACAGCATTTTAGGATTCTGAAAACTGGATCATAACCTATGATCTTTTTCTTTGGCTCTAATTTGCAGAGTAACTGCCTTTCTCTACAGTGAGGATTAAATGCTCCCCTATGAATGTTCCTTAGCTCTTAGATAGTCCTTGCAGCCTCTGATCCCCCTTAGGAGGACAGGCTGAAAGAGGAAAAACCTGTTTATATTAACTACCTAAACTTTCTAAACATAACCAGCTAAAAAATTTAGATTAGGCACTTTTATTTGATCAAACTGGGATAGGCATCAAATGATTTGATCTGCAGGATCACTGTAATATAAAATTCTATAGATAACTATGAAATTTAAGAACTTAATATTTTGTCCGTGGTATATAACTTCTGGAGCTGACTGTGGATTTTTGTGTCACTTCCAATTATTATTGTGTTGGCTGTTTTCTTAATTTTTCAGTATTGAATAAAGCAAGCCAAAACACCTTTCATTTTCCAAGAAGCCAAGAGTATGGGTGTGTATGAATTAGTGACAACCAGACTTGGCTTCAAAATGCAGAGTTTGATCCAGGTTATGCATACTCGTTAAATTTGGGAACATTCAGATTCTTGAAATACATTGTACCCATTTAAAAGAAGGATTTATAAATTCGTCTGGAATTGGGGTATTCTCTACTAGTGGATATTATGGCGATCCTCTTCTAATAGCTCCATCACATAGGAAAACACTAGCTTTCAGACCTTGCACAAAAAGGCATTTGCCTGCAATTTTGTTTGTGAAGGGTCAGTCCACATTAAGTATTAGACTTGCAGATGTTGTGTCACTTCATCTGATGAAGATGCTTCCCCCCACCCCTCGTGTTTCTAACAATGATAATTCTTGCTCTTTGGTAGAGTCTCTGCACTTTTTATGGTACATATCAACTTTGGAAAAATAGAGCAATGTAACATAGAAGGAAAAACTTTTGGTTCGTTTGTTGCTGGTTTTAGCTCCTGTCTTATTGATCACTGACTCATCAGGGAGAAGTTAATAATTTGTTGTCAGATAGTTGAGATGGCTGCCTACATGAACAATATGATTTATGACTGACTGTCACAATAGACAGCAAAGCAAAGGAAAAAACTTCGTTACTCTTAATATGCTGGATTCTGGTTATGGTACTTGACTACCATGTGCTGTTTCAAGTCGTGTCCACTTATACACACCTATCTTTTTCTATGGCTACAACACTGACCATGAAAAGCTTGTCTCGTGCGATATCAGAGTTCTGACTTGGTGGAAACCAGGTTAATCTCTTTCACAATATTACTGTTACCAGCTGTGTTGCTAGACTAAGTTGACCTAACTTGATATAAGTTTCTTGAAGACTGAAGCTACTTTCCATTCTTATTTAAAAAGAATTTAAACCAGACTTACTAAACTTTTTTTCTCTCCTTTTCTTCCAAGACTGTAGAGGAAACAGTTTCATTTGTTTGGGTTTGCATGTGCTTGCATGAGGTGGGAGGGATGGAAATCTTATTGCATGAAAGTCCAATTGGTAAAAACAACTTATTCTTTTACTGCCAGAGATTTAGGCTGAGCTTTCACTCAGCTCTTGCAGCAGTGAGTACCACAGCTGAAATCTTAGGAAAATTATCTTTTGTACTCCAGAGGCTCTTGTTTGTCTAACTTTGAGACTTCAATGAAAGTTAGCTGTTTGAAGACTGTTATGGTCCTGGAGTGTAAGAGCCAAGACAGACCTTGGTATGCGGATCACTGGTTTTATTGGTGCATCAAGCACAGGTCATGCCTGTAGCTCTCTAAAAATTACTGCTCAGCTGGGGAGGATTCAAACTCTTTGAAAGGTGCAAGCACGGTCCTCTCAAACACAGTATTTTGGTAGCCCTGATAATACAGAAACAGCTGTAGTGTCAGGGAGAGATCATGTTCCTGTCTATGAGGACTCGGGCAGGACTACCAGTAAATGTTACTCTCCTGGGCTTCTCTGCCAAAAGCCATTTTGGCAGCAGAGGCAGGCATCGGGCCTCAAAGTGAGGCAGAAATGAGGCAAGCAGATGTAGCTGGTGATGATGTGATGAGGAAGAAAATCCAACATTGTGTTTGCTTCTTTCACTGTTGTTTACACACAAAAATGCCTTAAGAAGAAGTTGTAGCTGGATTATAAAACACGAGTACTGATTTCTGCTTGGTGAGCTGCTGTTGCATATCTTACAGGTGATTAACTGGAATGTGTTTGTCCATATAAGGATTTATTTGTTACTCTTCTGTTCACTCTGCTACAAAATGACTTCCATTTGTTTCCACTGATATTGGTATGGGTGAAAGACTGCAGCTCCTTCTCACCATTAATTTCCTCTGCTAAACTGAAGATGTGTTGGTAATTGCTGCTGGTATGTGTCCTGGGGCAAAGGTATACAGCTGGTCAGGGAAGGAAAAGAAATATGCACTGGGCCAAGCTGCTGTTAGGTTGATGTATCTGTGTTTCCTTCCCCTGGAAGCACTGAAGATGTCCAACTCCAAAAGGGAAAGATGAGGGAAAAAAAGGCTATTCTCAGCTCATTCTCCTGCCATGAAAAAAAAAAAAAAGATGAAAATGAGAGGGGGAGAAGAATGAAATCAGATTTCTTCATGTGAATGTTATTTCAGTGTTTAAAATATTAGTATTCCTATACTCATAGGAGACTACCAATCTAGAACTACTGTAAACTAATTTTATTCTAGTTCTTAATACTGTGTTGTGTTAATGATGCTTTAACAAATATTGCATTCTTATATGACTTTTTTTTTCTGGAAATACAATTCTGTGTTTTAAGATTTAGATTTCAAATGGCATTCTATCCATAAGCCCTGTGATATTTCTACAATTCAATAATACCACTACATTTTATTTTTCATGTTTTTCTTCCCCTATTTTAATAAGTCAAGGGGGACACCCCCCCCCATATCTGTACTTACAGATCCATCAGTGTACACTATTGCTTCATCTCTGATGCAAAAAATAAACTCAGAACAACTGCTTATATATGTTCTAGAATACTTTTTAGAGTGAAAAAATATCAAAGGCTAATTTCAAAAGGCACAGTTTTTGAACACGTTTTTCCTTTCAAATTTTCATTTACAATGTTTTTTCTCTATGCCTTCAAAATATATAACTTTCCCACCCCCCACTTCTTAATCCAGAAAACTGTCCCTATATGATTTGGAATAGTTTTTGTCCATTGATATTGCTCATATGTATGAGAGAATGGGCTTAGTTATTATCTGTGATTCAATCTGCTCTTTGAAAAAAGGTCCCAGCAATTACCAGGTCAGTAAGTTCATCTTTCCAGTTGCCTTCAAGTGTTGTAGTTTTAAGTGCTTGTTTGAAGGTAAGAACTGTATTCCCTCACTGCGTGAACAGTATCATACTGTGAGATTTACAAGCAAGCAGCTTAATACCTTCCCCAGTATTGTCTTCAAGGTATTTCACTTCCTTCATTTTCTTTCTTTAGTCAATAAGGCTGCAAGTTTCAAATCTGAGTGCTTAAAATTAGGCTTTTAACTCTGTAGTCAGGCTTTTAAATAGCAGTGTCCAGATTCTCAGAAATGAAGCCAGGTTGATTTCGGAAGCCTACAGAGGGTATTAGAAGAACAAGTTTAAGCAGCTAGCTTTGGCATTTTTTTTAACCTCAATTTTATGGTTTGTATTGAGGTGTTTTCTTCTGATAATGGGGAGGTACATGGTCTTCCTCAAACAGCAGCAAACTCTAAACTGCTTACAAGTAAAGAATTGGAATCATAATGCTCTTCTATGACCACTGAGTACAGTTGTCAGATCGTAAATTGCCCTTAATTTATTTTACATCTTAAAGTTATTCCATGCTTGAGCGCCAGAACTGGGTAAACTGCTCTGAGAGTATAAAATGAATTCTTTATTCTCTTTAAATTAAATCTGAAATCTGAATGATTCAAATACAAAATATACATATATATATATATATATATATATAAAGTCGTCACCTTGTAAAACTGCTGTTTCACCTCTCTCCCAAGATCACATTACTTAAAAACCCATGACCAGTTTTTCTGTGCTACCCTCCTTTTGCATTGCTTGTGCAGTCCCCAGAGATGCTCAGCAGACAGTGGCTGTTTTGTGGCGGATCTTAGCAGCCGGGTTAGATGGTGCTCCTGCAGCCATGGTGCAGGGACGTGTGTGCAGAGGCAATACAAGGAGTCCCATGATTAACTTCGCTCCTGTAGACAAAGGCTCAAGTCAGACAACTGTGAGACTGCTCAAAAATAACTGGTTTGGAGCAGATAATTGGAGCCAGCCCTGTATATCTATAACCGCCCACACTAAGTGGTCCTGTATTGCTTCTCCCTGCCAATGTTCTCTCTGAAGGTAAATTTATGGTTGTGTTTGTCTGTACTGTGGCTGGGTCAAAATAATAAGCTTCCTTCATAAGCAAGCAGACCATTCTTTAAGGAAGGTTTCCAAAAGAATAATGTGGAGAAATCTGTGTAGTCGCTGCACTTAGATATAATTGCAAACAGGTGCCTTTAATAATGGGTCACTGCTTCATTTAGTCAGGTTAAACCCCACTTTGCCATGCCAAAGTGAGATTGGCTCATTGCACAAGGAAGATAACTCTTGCCAATCTATCTGAGCTCCAAAGCCTAAGTCGTAAAAGCCCTTTATTTATCTCATGTAAACTACCATTGCTGTTATTTTATAGCCAAATCAGGATATGTGAGTAAAAATAATTGAATCTTCACAGGCTGTTTTTGATGAGTCCAGTGTATATTAGAAATATCTAAATAACATATAGTGTTACTAAGATATTTAGTTTATTTATCTTCATACTTAACCTGTTTCTCATGGTAAGAAGGCTTATGCAACCACTGCCTCTGTGTCCTCCTGTCACTCCTTCAGCTAATGAGAAATGGTACTGCTCAGACAAATGAATAGCTTTTGTGTCTGTTGGGCAGCTTTATCAGGTTGGTTTCTGCTATTTTTGCAGTGGGTCACTGGGTGTGGTGGTGCATTTCTTTCCCCCTCTCCAGGCTGATTTATGAATTCAGAGGTGATTCTTTAAGTGATCTGAACCCTTCTCCCTCTCATTTTTAAATCCCCCCTGCGACACTGGGTATAGAAGAGATGAGCCCAACAGAGCTCTGAACACCATAAGGCACCAAAGTTGGTCAGAAATAAATAGTTTGGAAATCAGACCGGATTAGTTCTGCTGTTCACTGGACTGCTTGTTGTAGTTTAGGAAATGGAGGATCACAGCAGTCAGGCTACCTGGTTGGACTCGAACAAAGTTTCAGTCCCAGATCTGAAGGGGAATAACTATTTTCTGCCTCCGTTCTTTCCTGTTTCATCTGGTTAGCATTGTCCCTAATGTCTCAAAATTAAGCTGCTTTGGAAAAAAACCCCAACTGTTTAAAAGTACTTTCTTTTCCTATAGATTGATATTTATGGAGGAAAAAGTTTGGAGTTCTTTATTTGAAGGGGTCAAGAAGCCTAAGGGAAGGGGTAATTCAGTTGATATCTTCTACCTGAAGTTCCAATAGGTTTTTAACAATCTCCCTCACAAAAAGCTGTTAAGGAAATTAAGATGCTTAGGATAAGGGAGGGGAGGTAATTGCTCAAAAAATAGGAGACAGGCAAGGGGTGAGTGCTGGGTTACTGCAGCAGATGGGGTTTGCCAGTGGTGTCCCACGGGTTCTGTGCTGTTTATAAACATGTATATAAATGGGCTTGAAAAGGGGGAGAGCAGTGAGGTGACTAAGTTTGCTGTTGATACACAATTATTCAAGGTAGTGAGGATGAAGGCAGACTGAAGAATTACACAAGGATCTGAAGAGACTGTGTGTCTGGGCAATAAAATAGTAGATGAAATTCAGTGTAGATAAATGTGAAGTGATGCATGTGGGGAAAAACAATCCTAGCTTCACATATAAAATGATTGGCTCTGAGCTGTCTGTTGCCACTCAGGAGTGAGACCTTGGGTTATGATGGATAGTTCCATGAAAACATCAGCCCATGCTCAACAGCAGGCTAAAAAGCAAATCAAATTTTAGGAATTATGAGGAAAGGACCAGAGAACAAAACAGATAACATCATTATGCTGCCATATAAATCTATGGTTCACCTGTACCTTGGATACTGCACGTATGTCTGACTCGCTCATCTCAATGAGGATGCATTAGGATGGGGAAGATTCAGAAGAGGGAAAGGAGGATGTACGCAAAGGGCCGAGTAGGCTGGGACTCTCTTGTCTGGGAAAAAGTCAGCTGAGGGTGATAATGATAGAGGTTGACAAAATTGTGAACAGATGGAGAGGGCTGTGTTCATTGCCTCTTTCAGCACAAGAGTTTAGGGCCATTGAATGAAGCTTGTAGAAAACTGGTTCAGAACAGGGAGAGGCATCTTTTTCAGAAGTGAATAATGCACCTTGCCAAAGGTGTGCAGAGGGTCTTAGGAAGACTGGGCAAATAGTTGGATGAAATGCCTAGTCAAGGATTGCTAGATGCAGAAACTGCAACAAGCTCAAGAAGTCTCCTGAAAAAGTGCTGGACGCTGGAAGAGCTTTGTTAGAAATACTATGTATGTTTGTCCTGTACTTTCCTCTGTGTCCACTTTTGGTCTCTGTTTGAGACTGATAAGTGGATTTGAGGACATCAGGGTCTACAGACTGACTGTTTGAGCCCTGTCAGAAATCTGTGAAGTGTATGCATGCAGGCAATTCATACATCAATTGTGGACCACTAAGATTTCGATCTCTCTTTGTCCAATACTGAGTGCGAAGATTATTACAGAAAAAGGATTCTGGCTTTGATAACACAGCAAGCCAATTGTTCCAGTCTTGCATATGCTGATCAAGTTAATGTGCCAAAAAATGTTTATAGTGCAAATTCAAATGTGATTAGTAGTAGGAAATGGATACCTTGTGAATTTGAGTCATATTCAAGGATATCAAATAGCTTTTGAAGTTCTGCATGAAGGTGTCTGCAGGTGGGAATCAAAGATTTTGGTTGGAGCCTCCTCTAAATACATAATTATAAAGTTTGGAAAAAAAACCCAAACCAAAAAACATTCTCTTCCTTCCTACTTTTAAACTTTTGTCTAAAGCCAGCTTTCTATCTGCATTTACTGCATGTGTTACTGCATATAAGCATTCATTTCACCATATAGTTAGTTATTCAATTAGAGAAATGAAGTATTGCTCAATCAATTCCAATAAATGGAATACTGTGTAAGAATTGTGGATCAAGTACTCATTTCCTTACCAGTTTCCCAAGGGGCATGCTGATTTACTTGAGCAGTGCTGCTTGGGGTTGAAGAGAAATCTGTTATGAATGAGGACAACAAAATAGTATAAGGTGTGTAGCAAATATGACAATGCAAATTCTAGGAAGATATAGAGGGAGCAAAGGGAATATGCACAATTGCTAAGCGTATAAAGCCTGTGAAACAGTAACTGAGATGAGTGAAGAGTTTCCTTGAATTCTCCTACTGGTTTTTGGAATATTACCCCTTTCATGTCTTCCATTCCCCAAATCAGAATGTTTCTGCTGAATACAACAGACAGATAAATACTGAATTCAGTATTTCTCTTGAAGTAATTGATGTCAAAATTATGAAAGAGAAAACCGTGCTGCTCATCTCGGGTGTGGGGAGGAGATGTTAGATGTGTATGGGGAGAGGAAAGGGCTGAGCTTGAGGCAAAAATAGACCAGTTAATTGCTAAAAGCCTTTAAAAATAAACTCTAGTTGCTACTGTAGCAGGTCCCATCTGTTCTAACAGAGCATAAGTTGCCATTTGAAGGAAGACATAACTGACTAAATATCAGCCAATGAATGCAGTGAAGTACTCTTGAGAACAAGTTCATTTAAAAGTCCTGAGTCTGACTCTGGAAAGACAGTGAAGGGCTTTGCTTCTGCAGTCTCTCTGGGGACTTGTCCTCTACTTTGCTCTCACAGTGAAGGATTTTTTTCCATGTGTTGAACTGGAGTTTTGCTTGTTGAAGCCTGTGACCATTGCCTGGAGAGGAGAGAGAGTTTTGTGGCAAATGTGATTACAAGAATAAGCAGATATTCCTACTTGGGATGGTAAACAGCTTTCTCCTATCAATTTAGTGATGAAAAGACTTAAACCTGCAGTGGAATGCTTCCCCTAAACTTAATAATTCACATCTGTCTCCATGTGTAGTATACCTATGGCGTGTACTCTTTGCAAACTGGTTGGTAACAGAACAGGCAATCTGTTCCACCTAGCAGGCTATGCTCTCTGGACAATACTGACCACCGATACAATGTCCCTCTTGCCTCTGAACTGTTGGTGCAGATGGTTGCCTCAGTGACAGTCTGGCTTGTGACTTGTAGGTGTATACCACAAGGAACCAAAACTGTGAAAAATATGCAAAAGGCTTGTGTTGCATTATGAATGATGATTAGTAAATTCAACAAAACTGTGTCTTATTTTATGAAGTTAATGACTTTTTTTCATCTGCTAAGGCTGAGGACAGGGCGACTTCCAGGAAGGGCTTAAATCTCCCAATCATCTTGTAGGCTAACCGAGCAAGAACTCTTACTGAGTTACTCCCAGAGTTTCTTATTACTCATACCTATTCCTTAGTGTTTCTGATCTGCCTTATATCTAGTACTTGATCAATATATTATATCTGTCTTCAAAGGAAACTACAAGGTGAGGAACCCAGCAAACTGTGGGGAGAGAAGAACTGGAAAAGTAGGCATTTTATTCATATATTGTAGGGATTTTTTTCCTTTTAGCACAAGGGAATATTCTTACTGACTATTTCTTTCAAAAAGGCAGAAAAATCAAACACAAAATACCCTAAGTATATGTATTGCAGGGAAAGTAGGTGAAGTATTTTCTGCTCAGTGTGCATTTATCATGTTATGTCCATAAGTCTGCATTGTGCAGCCAGAAGTATTATGACCTATTTAAATATTCTTCTAGAGTATTGGCTTATCATATAGTTTAGTAATATCTTGAAATGCATCAGGAATATGCATTTATTTTTAAAATACACTGTTAGTGCAATGCAATGTTGTAATACTAGCTGTTGTGTTCAAGCAACAGATGATGGTTTCTTTTGAGAACTGATGAACCTTAGGTCTAGAAAATGTAGAAGCTGGGCGGCTCCAACACCATTTTCATGTTAGTATGGCTATAAAAGCTTTGCTAAAATACACTAGTTACAGCAGTCCCTGATAGCATGTGAATAGCTTCTGTCCTTGTTTTGATTTTTGCAACCCTCCACAATGACAATTTGGAAACAGTGGTAAGTATTAGTATAAAGTCAGTGCAAGTGCCATTCATACTAAATAGTGGTACTGCTTAGTGTATGCTTATGAAGGAAAATTTCATGTAAAGTATTTTCCTTCCTCTCAGAGAAAGGAAAATTTGACTCTGGCATTAACCAGAAAAGTTGTTCTGTGCGAGTGTGGCTGCAGTGGCAGTTGGCCATGCACCTTTGCAACTCTTTAGGCAATTGTTGACTTCTTCAAAAAGCCTGCCAAAAGTTTTCCTATGACCTTTGCTGTCCCCTATTACCCATTTTATTTTGAACACAGAGTAATAATGTTGGGAGGGAAAAACCAACAGCTTTCTATCTGTAGGAATCAATTTGTATCCTTTTCTAGTTCTACAACTTTTTCATTGGTGCTGACTTTGTAGAATGCCGACATAAACTCCTTGACCAATCCTATGTTTTGTTTGATTGCTTGCGTTGGATGATGCGACTGGGATAACGTGATCATGTGGGTCTAAGTTTTCATGTGCTGATAGTCACACTGGCATGGCTACAGTGCATTTTTCTTTTTGGAAAGGTTTGGTGCTTTTGGCCGGCTCTTGGAAGTATTGCAGAATTCTAATCTTTTATAGCAAGCTGTAAAACAGTAAACTTGCTGTTGCCTTCCAGCCTAATCTGCTACACAGGCTGGGGCATTTCTGCAAGTCCAAACACTGCTATTAGCCTGTTTATCAAAGGTGTTTTAACTAATTCAGAATGCTTGCTACCATAGGGATAGTGGCATCTCTGTGGATGCTTTCATCTAAGGTTTCTGTTGGCTTCTTGCTGATGTCATTAGCTTGATCTTGTTGTGTGGCCAAAGAAATTGAATCCTTTTTGTTTTTACACAGATTAATCTTAAATACTTAGTGTGCTTTGCAAAGCAAAGTTTTGTATGCTTCCCATCTTGGTTTCATGCTTCATATTTTTTTTCAGAATCAAGGATAAGAAATAGTAGGACCAGTAGAGAAAGGTGTGATTAAGTTCTTTGAGAAGTGAAAAGTTTAGCAGCTGTAAAAGGGGTTTGTTGCCTGCTTTAGCACCTCCCAGCAGAGACATCCGATAGGTGTTGAACCACTGTAAGCAGCTGATGTAAGCAGCAGTTTTCGACTGGAGCTGTAGAAGACAGCTAAGGGTGAAGAGATTTGTACAGAGGTCTCTAAGCAGGCTAAGCCTGCACCTGATTTCAGGACCTCAGGGTGCTGCATCCTCAGGGCTGTTTAGTCTTGTTGAGGCTGCTTTGGGCACTACTGTCTGGTTCTGCGTTGTTTTATATGGATATGCCTGCTCAGTGGTCTTTCTATATACGTTCCTAGAATGATGGGTTTTTCAGACCCTCAAATGTAAGCTGATCTCAGGTGAGATACTGAACAAATGTGAGATGGCTTTTTTTGCTACTGAAGGTAATGAAGATAAATTATTAGAAGTTTCTCTTTCCTTTCCTACCTTCCCACTTTCCATTAGAAAAAGGTGCAGATGTTCACCAAGTCAGAATTGGGACCAACTTATCTGGAAATATGGTAGACTTGCCATCAGACAAGAATTGTCAGCTCAAGACTATCCATCTGAATACTGGTTTTAATTCAATCAGAAGTTAGCTGTTGTTCCCACCTGATGGTCCTTGACTGCCTTTTTGCAGGGCGAGAATGTTGTAACCAGCAGTAACAGAAAGAGCTCAGATGTACCAATGCTTCCTGAGCAGTAACTTGAATTTGTAACTTAAATTGTTTTGTAACAAAGTTAATCCTATTCAGGTTTCAAAATTTTCATTCTGAAGTTTGGAAATATTACATAACATTGAATAAAGCAAAAAGAAAAACTGGAAAGAAAACTACATAATTAAAAGAATAAATGTGGTTAATATTTCTTTCTCTATTTTTGTAACTAGGACCATTACTCTACAGTAATAGAGGTTTTTTTTCTTCAGTTTTCCCAGGGGAAAAATGTAATAGTTTGCCCAGACTCTGCCTTGTGTTATCACTGTATTTCAATGCACAACTTGTGCAACAGCACCTTAATTTTTCATTTTTTGTACTGCCTGCTGAACAAAGACAACATGGATATGTTGACTCTCTTGACCCCTTGATGAAATATTTCTAAAACATGGAGGGTGTCCTCAGTCAGCCCTTTAATCAGTTAAAGCTTGGAAATATTAAGCTTACACTTATCCTTGTAGAAAGCACCTCCAAATGAAATATAATTTTAGATATCACTGTACAGAACTGACACTTTGTTCTGCATGTTTGCTGTGTTGCATTGTCTTGTTGCAGATTGTGACAGAAGTCACAGTTCAAATTCAAGGTACTCTTAATCACTGTAAAAAGTCAAGTTTCCTTGTGTTCTTTAGATGATTCTATTGAGCAATATATCCTAACTAACAGGTGTGGAGGGGTTTAGTTGGGCCACCTCTGCGCTCGCAAAACTCTTAACACTTCTACTCCAGCTACTGTCTCAGAAGAGTTAAACAAACAAACAAAAAAACGTTTTCCCAGAGCTATTGTACATCTCTGTAGGAATAATACTAAACTTATGACAGTTACCCCATAGTGAAGGAGCCTGAATGATCCATCTGAAAGTAAAATATTCATGTGCTACCTCTCTTTCTTACCTTACTTTTCTCTCCTGCAGTCCTTTAGATGTGGAACAAGTAACGTGAAAAAAATTCTTGTACAAACAAAATACTTCAGGAACTGGTAGTGGGGTTGGGAGGACTCTTAGTAACATAGCTTCAGTAATTTAAAAAAGGTAACTAGAGACCCACTGTTTTCTGCCTCTAGGAATTAGGAAATATCTCTTGCTTCTCTTAGTTTAGTTCTGGTTTGCTCTCTTTATGCATGGGTTGATGAATAAGCTAAAAGAATATTACTTAAAAAATGGATGCATAAAACTGCCAATATTTTATGAAGTATGAATCAAAATTTTGGTCTGATCTGTCACTTGAGTATTGCTGAATATTGGTATAGAAGACACCCGAGAACTTACTGATGCTGACCCATTAGGAGAAATACGGAGGCCTGCGTGTGTGTGGAGAGAGCCTCCCTGTTTAATAGTCCCACTGTGAGTGTGACATATCTGTGCTGCTGTGTAACTTTTTCCAGATGCTAGATGCTCATGTTTAATGATATTTACCACTTCAATAGGAGAAAAACATTGAGATGATGTTAAATTGTTTTTCTCTGTGTGTGTGCTGTAGAAAGGGAAATGAAACATCAATTCAGTATTTTTTGTCTTTTGTATGTGCCTGTGAAGTGAGGGCTCTGGCTTTAACCCATTAGTCTGCATGTGGGCAGACTGCTGACCCAGATGTGCCCCATCTGGGAGGGGGCTGTCTCTGTTCTGTGTGGGCATAAATCCTGTGTATACAGCCTCAGGACAGTCCTGGACAATCACAGCACCTCTTTACATTGGAAGAACCTTTCCATAAGCTTAGAAAACATTCCCCAAAAACTTGAGAACCAGAAAAACTCAGAACTTAAAATCAGGCTTTAAGGGCTTCTCATGCTCTTCATCTGAAACATTACTATCCATTACTGCTTCTACAGCCTGAGGCCTCGGAAAAGATCGTTTTGAAAATGATACCTTTAAAACCTCAAAAGATGCTGTTTGCGCGTTACTCCTACCGATGATGCAGTGTTGGACTCTGGAAGTAGTTCAGTGCCTTGACTGCCACCTACTGCTCACTGCTCCTCACTCCCGAGGGCTGCCGGCTTCAGCAGCTGGCAGGATAACATTTTTGTCAAATTTGAAGAAAAAACGATTTCTGCATTTTTTTTTTTTTTTTAACTAGATGGAGGCTACAACTGAATTTACAAATATTGAATGTTGCAATGGTGGTTTACAATTATAAATTTCCAGCATAAGAGGTGCCAAAGAACTCGCGAGAGATGTTTAGCGTACGGAGCTGGTAAAAGTTGGAGAAGCTCCACATTTGAATTTCAAAACCTATGAAGTTAAACAAAGGAAAACGCTTGATTTAGAAGGCTCTTGGTCTTTAAATGGCAAAGATAGGTTTTCATCATTTTGTAGCATCTAGCAGTTTTCTAGCGGGGGTGGCAGTTAACTCCCATTTCAGACAAGCATTAATTCCAGGTTAAGGGGAAAATAGAGGAGCTATCTACCAAACACCCCCTGTTTTCTACTTCACAAAAGGCCCTATCCTGCATCGCACAGAACTTCCTTCTCTAGCCGTGGCTGTCATGAGGACCTGGCACTGCTCGCTATGGGAGTCTTGTGCAGTCTTGAAATCCTGAGAATCAGAGAGCACAGTTCAGACCCTTTTCATGGCAGCATTTCTGGAAAAAAATAAACCAAAATCAAGCCAGCAAAACCCCCTCCACTTCTTAACAGCTATAATCTGCAGCCTTATACTAGTCATTTAAGGACTGCCCAGAGCTGCTGCTGTCACTTGGTGCTCTATTGTCTCAATCCCATTCAGTAATTATAGAATGGTTTGGGTTGGAAGGGACCTTAAAGATCATCTAGTTCCAACCCCCCTGCCATGGGCAGGGACACCTTCCACAAGACCAGGTTGCTCAAAGCCCCATCCAACCTGGCCTTGAACACTGCCAGGGATGGGGCAGCCACAACCTCTCTGGGCTACCTGTTCCAGTGCCTCACCACCTTCACAGTAAAAAACTTCTTCCTTACATCTAATCTAAATCTACCCTCTTTCAGTTTAAAGCCACCACCCCTTGTCCTATCACTACATGTCCTTGTAAAAAGTCCCTCTCCAGCTTTCCTGTAGGCCCCTTTTAGGTACTGGAAGGCTGCTATAAGGTGTCCCTGGAGCCTTCTCTTCTCCAGGCTGAACAAGCCCAACTCTCTCAGTCTGTCTTCATAGGAGAGGTGCTCGAGCCTGTCAAGGTCCCACTGGATGGCATCCCTTCCCTCCAGCATGTTCACCACACCACACAGCTTGGTGTCATTGGCAAACTTGCTGAGGGTGCACTCAATCCCACTGTCCGTGTCGCCAACAAAGATGTTGAACAGCACCAGTCCCAATACCGACCCCTGAGGAAAGCCATTTGTCACTGGTCTCCACTTGGACTTTGAATCATTGACTGCAACTCTTTAGGTGTGACTATCCAGCTAATTTCTTATCCACCGAGTGGTCCATCTATCAAATCCATGTCTCTTTAGAGACAAGGATGTTGTCAAATGCTTTGCACAAGTCCAGGTAGATGATGTCCGCTGCTCTTCCGTTATCTGCCAATGCTGTAACCCTGTCATAAAAGGCCACCAAGTTTGTCAGGTATGATTTGCCCTTAGTGAAGCCATGTTATAACAGATACTGCCCAAAAAACACTGGGAGCACGCACATTGCATGATCTAAATGACAAACATGAGGAGCAAACTGTATTGCTGTATTAGTCTTTACTAATGAGATCAGAATAAGAGGTGAAAGATTCTTCACAAGAAATGTAAATGTGGTCACCATAAACTATGTATAGGGGAGCTTTTTGTGCAATAGTCTTGCTGATAGTAAGCGCAGTTTGTTGCCTTTTGAGTTTCATTTACAACACCCCTTTTCACACTTAAGTGCCAGTGTTAGGAGATGCATTTAATTCCTATGAAACCCTTTCACTCTGTCCAGAAAACTCCAGGGCTCACCCTCCCTATGCTTTTAATGCTGGGGGAAGGCAAAGGGATGCTAAGCTACTGCTTGCAAAGTTCAATCAGAGCCCTATAGGCTGTTCCAGGAAAAAAAACCAACCTTTTTAATGCTTCACAGAGAATTAACCATGAGGGCCCTATCCGTGGAGACAAACCAGTAGTGTCTTTGCAGGGCTAATATCACCCCACTGAGTAACAGTAAAAGAATTCCTATGATTTAGGTGACCAATCAAATTATGCAAATAAAGAATAACAAACAACTGTGTGGAGTCAGCCACTTCTACATTGTTCTGAGCTTAAAATTCCTTTAAATAGATTTCTCACAGAGAATGTAAAAGATACAGCACCTTTCTAATAATTATGATCCATGTGTGGGCTTTTCAGGAACCAAAAAATGCAAATAATGTATCCGTTGAATTTAGCTTGGTGAGTCACTCAGCCAGCTGTACCTGTAGCTTTGGGAAAGCATTATCTTCTCTTTGTTTGTCTGGAGTCCATGTGAAGGTAAATGTTACTTTAGAGAATAAGAGGAAATGCTTTTTGATCTGGTAACATCAATTTGCCCATTTAAAAAAAAAAAAACAACCAAAAAAAACCCCAACAAAAAAAACCCCAAAACTTTTCTCCTTTGAGAGGCTGAGCAAGAAAACTTGGTGACCTTCAAAATTTTACTTGGATAAATAATGCTTACAGGAGCTTAGCTACCCTACTAAATTTTGAAGACAATAGTGTGAGATGCCTATGAAAGAAAAATATTTTATCCTTCCATCTGTACTTTTAAGAAAACAACGCACAACTATGAGAGCTCCATAGTGTACACAATGCAAATTCACCATTAACTGGTTAAAGGTATTTTCTAACTTATAAAATTCAAACAGAAGTGAACAAAATCCAGATGATCAAATATTATTGGATAATTTTTGGCAGTATTGAGCTGTTGATTGTTTTGCTGTGCCAGACCCTTCACAGCCCAGATAAACAAAAGCATGTAAAGAGCTTGTCGCTTAATTTCACATATGACAAAATGAGAAGACAAAACAGTGGGCTTGGTGAGCTGAAGGGTTAGAAAAGGTTGTATTAATAAATCCATATGATTATTCAGCAAAGTCAGCCCACAGAGTGATTGAACTGCTATTTTTTGGCACAAATAATTGAAAAACCCAAAACAGAAAACCAAAATGTTGCGGCTGAGCCCTCCCTGGGACATGGCAGAAGGATGGGTTTAAAGGGCATTTTGTGGCCTGCCAAGCCCATTCAGGAGGGCAACGTGTGCTTAGATGCAGCATATCTCTGAGCAAAAGCTTTGTCTGCAGTAAGGCTTGAAGGATTGGGATCCTTTTTATACCATGTGAGCCACCATCGTCATAAAAACTTATCGGATTGAATTCAGGGCTGGTTGTATTACTCAGGAGTGAATTACATGTTTCATCCCAAACCAGTGCCAATGAATCCTTTGCATCTGAATTGCCAAGAGGTAGTATAATGGCAAAACTGACACATACTTGATAGCTGTAACCTTATTTACATTGACTCTGACAGAACCCATCACATTATAAAGCAATATTAATAACATGTTAATTGAAACACTAAATGCCATCAACCATTAAAACTATCAGTTGCTGTTGCAGTCCACTAATACAATATTTACTGAAAGCTAAAGGAAGAAAAGGTTTTGCTTAAAATATTGGTAAAGAAGCTGAAAGAATAAAATTAAGTTGACCTTTTGATAGATGTCTGTTTATTGATTTAAATTTGCCATTTTGTGAACAATGTCGAAGAGGTCTGTTAGAATAGAAGCATGTATAATAACATGAGCTAAACAATTTTTATTTCTTTGTGTGTCATTATGGAGAGATTGAAGCAAGCTTCACCTAAGCGTAGTGATGCAAAAAAAAAAAATAGTACCCAGTCTGGATGTGAAAAAGCAGAGGAAAACAAGAGCTTCATATTAAAGTGCCTTCTAGGTAGCTGACATGACGCATCTAGTCAGACGTAAATAATGACAGACGGAAACTATCATGAGGTCTGTGAAGCATCAACATGCTGCCATCATTTTCTTTCTAACCTTGCCTTGCTAGCAGCTCTCAGACTTACAGGCTGAGAGATCATTTAAAAAGCAAATCCTAATGATGCTGCCCACTGTAACAACAGCCAGTGAGATTGGCATCAATTTAGCTCAGTTTGGGAACTCAGGCTAGCAGCCATTGCTGGCTCCTGACACCCCAAACGGGTGCTATCCTTCCCTCCCTCCCTCCCTGGCTCCCCACAGCTCCCTGTGCATCTCGCTGAAAATGATCCACCTGTATGGGCAAGGGGGATAGCAACCACTGCTCCTTCACCTGCCTCTCAGCAAATAAGCACTTCTATCGTATCCTTTATTGGATTTGGTTTATTTGGGTGCAGGATGCCTGGAATATTTTTTCGTTGTATACCTTTTTTTTGTGGTATGCGTGCACAGGAAAAGAAGAGGGAGTAACATGCTGGTGTCCCTGTAGCTTCAGCCGAGCAGTGTTACAGTTCAGATAAACACATCTGTACATGGCTGCCATAATCAATGTGGAACGGCAGCGCAATTTTGCAGATGCAACTCAGGGTAAAAAAGCAAAACAAAAAATCTCACAACAGTTATCTGTCTTGTCCAGCTCAGTAGACTGTATTCGTCAAAACAACCTACAATAAAACAGTTGCACGTTTTATTTAAGCTGGTGACTTCATTGCAAACCACTGGGAAACAAAGCCAATGTGCAATAACGTAATGGCGTTATCACTTTGCAAATCAGCATGTGGCTTTGCTTGGGTGCTAGCAGGGCACGAGGGCTCAGAGAGACAGATGACAACATGAAAAAACAAGTAGATCAGACTGCTTGTTTTTGATTGTAAACATTATTTTCTTATACAACAATGAATTTTGTCCTGTTTGGTAAGCCTGACCTCAGGCTGTATAACTGTATTTCCATTGTTTGTATGTAAATTAAAACATGACAAAAAAAATCTTTCTCAACCCTTCCCATCAGAAGGCTATTTACGCTTCACAGATCTTTCCAGTACTTTAAGCACAACTAAGCAGCTACCTCAGGTAAAGATGCTATTTTTCCAAAGAGGCATTTAAAAAGATTTCCCCACACACACTTCTGAATGTTCTAAATACTAATGCAGAATTCGTGACTCTCAAAGTAAATAGATGGCACTTAATTATTCTGGTGATGTCAGGTACTGTATAGGTTGATTTCCCAAGGCATAAGTGAAAAATGTACTATTTGGTCTTAAATTTAGACTTAATAAATAGCTAATTTAGGATCTTGTTCTATATGCAAGGATATAATCACAAGGCATTCATTTTTAAAAGGTTTCATTTATTCTTGTGAGCTTAATTATTGCAAGGAAACTGTGAGCAATTTGTTTTTTTACCAGTGTCTGATTTCTGAGAATGGTTATTAAATATTAAATGGATGCATAATTCAGGCAATTAAGAAAGTAATCACACAAAGTAATGTAATGGAAGTTAATTATTACTGCATAAGCAAATAGTTCATTAATGCTAGTAGTTGCTATGGCTGCATTCTTAATACATGCAGAACTGAAGCATGAATCCTCTGTGTATTCGGAGGTACCAGAAGTATGGTACTGCAGAAAGAGTGCTCCTAATGAAAGGCACAGGCAAATAAGGTCATTTTGACCCCTGACTTGTCTGAATGCTGTAGGATCATCATTACTTAAGAGAGTTTTATCAAAACCATGGCTGCTTTAGATGCTTATAATCTCTTCCGTTTGTAATACAGACCGTGGCTTAAATCGAGGAAGAACTTGGGGTATTTAGCTGGTTTAAAATAAATAAATAAATCACCAATCTTGTTTCCCCTGTTAAAATCCTACCCAGTGGTGCTCCTCTTGTTAAAAGGCTATAAAATCATTATATGTAACTTAAAAGGATTGTACAATTTTTCAGTACAAAAGCATAATAGCTGACAACCACCCCTGTTAGATTTTGTTCTTCAGTGACGAGAGCAAAATCTGATATTTCTTTCCTAACATTATTTCCCTAAAGCACAGCACTTCATAAAGACTATTCTAAGCCAAGAGACACTCATGCAGCTATATTCCACCTAGCAGGCTGTGATGCAGTAACGTAACCTTAGCACTATATGGTTCAGCCAGGGATGGGAAGATCTGTGAGTGAGAGATGGATGGTGCAAAACGGTAACAAGGTTCTCATTGCAACCGTGAAAGGTGTGCAGCCTGGACAGTTGGTTCCTTCATTTCGTGGCTTTGGAGATAAGTAGAATGTCAGTTGTCCTTTTTAGGCTCTGCACTAGTATTTTAGAAGGGGAAGAAAAGAACAAGACAGTGATTACCATGCTGGACAACCCCTGCAGGTCATCACATTCCCACTTCTGCCAACTGCTGGTTCTCACTTGCTCCTTGCTCAAAATACAGCCATGTTGGGTAAAAGGAGGTGGACTAGCTGTGCACTGGGGCTAGAGCAAAAAGTGGGATTGGAATAGTGGCATAAAGACTACTCTGAACTGCCTGGTATGTCTGTAGCCCCAAAGGACCATTTGACAACTGAGGGCACTGGGATTCACAATTTTTAGTCATTTACTCTCCTCATTTCAGTGCATCCCACAAAAGGACCAGAAGGAAAGGAGGATGCAGGAGCTAGCTGTCACTAGCTTGGTGCTTACTGAATTTTCTGGAGAAATCTTCAAATGTTTACTTTATGTTCCTGACATATCTAGAACTTGAGCATGGTAGGGAACCTAAGGGGGCGTGGGGGGAAGCATCATGGTGGCAGCTCAGCATTGCACTGTGGTCTTCCCCAGGAAGACCAATCAGGTAGAATACTGATATGATGAATCTGGAAATAAAACTCTTGTAAATCCCTGTGACTGTCTAGGGGAGAAAAGAGGTTAGACCTTTCGATAGAAAATGCACTCACGCACACATGCACAATGACATTTCTTTATTTTTAGGACCACTCATTCTGTGAAAGTGTTATTATTTTGAAATTTTTAATGCTGTTTCAGAATGAAAACAAATGTTGAAGTATAGGAAATTCCTGTGGGACAGAAATTGTGTTTTTACCAGCTCTAATAACCACCAACGCAACAGCATGAGCAGTCAATCAAACAGGAATTGAGCCAGCACCACCCCAGGAAAGTTCCTTTCATCCCTTCTTTATTTGAGAAGCAAACCCTTAGTCTTTTTGCAAGCCCTATTAAACGTACAGCGTTTGCAGAACGTCTGGGAAGGCATGAGATTTGGCTGCTTGGGAGTGAGTGTGAGGGAACAAGTACCAGACTCTCCCAGACTCCACAAACAACACCTTGCAAATGGCCATCTGAAGCTTTCCACGTCGAGTGCCTCTCTTGGCAGTGGCAGAATCATGCCAGGAGGGTGGCAAGCCCCTCGGCTCAGGCGGCTGCAAACCTTCTGTGGTGCTTATGGCTCATAGCTGGGTCTTTTAAAGTCTATCTCAGTGTCATCCACACCAGTTTTGGAGCCCTCCTGTCATATGCTCTTGACAAAATGCCTTGCTTAGTGCATAAACTGCTGAGTCTGGTGCAGCTTTGTGTCCAGATTGGTTTCAAGGTGCAGCCTTGTGCAGAGGGTTATACAACCTTCCAGAAGAAAAAGAGATAAAAAGGTGGCTTCTTGTGGATAAATGACCAAGTTGTCATCCAAAAGGATGCCTAGCTTAATTCAGGCATTAAAATGGCAAACTTGAATAATAAATACATTCCTTCAACCCTGCACTTGATACAGCATAATTGAATTATATTTCTTGAATGGGATAAAACATGGACAGAAATGTGTCATGAGGCTATAAAAAAGGCAATTCCACTTCATGCAGTTTCTCACAGGCCAATGAATAGTGGGGAACCTTTGATATCTTACCCTAGAAACTGCTTAAGCAGAAATGATCAACCATTATTGCCTGTCATTCTGCCCTTTCCACTCCTGCTAAGAAGTGAGTGCAAGGAGCGAGTGCTTAATGATCATGTTGATAGTGAGATTGGCCAGGTCTGATAGGACTTGTGTGAACAGCTGACTACCTGTTACCCAGAAAACTATTAATGGGCTCAACCTGTGCTGGAGATGTCCTTTGCAGGTCTGCAGCCAGACCTCTCCACCTACCTATCCCTGATGCCCTCTGGCAGCTGGGGCTGGAATGGGCAAGTAAGATATCAGCACCCACAGCTTTCCAGTGGGTGCCTGCTGGCTAGTTCTGCCCATCAGCTCTGGGACTGCATGTGGGTACTGTGTTGTTTTTGTCTTTTTGATGGGATTCTTATTCCAGTGTGTACATCTTGTTGGTTGACTGCATTAGAAGTTTTGATAACTGTATCGACAACAGTTTTAGTTCTCAGATGGACTGCTTATCTGTATTTTCGGCAAATGAATGTGTGCTAAGTGCACTTGAAGGTTTTCCTTTGAATGAGAACTTGCTTATTATATAGAGGGATATGCACAAATCATTCCTAACGATTAACGATTTTTTTTTTAAATTCTAATGACACCACTGAGAAAGTAAAGTTTTCTAGAAATGAACACATAAATATCAAAGGTCTGATTAAAACTATGATCCTCTGAAATGGAAGAACTCTATACCTTTAAAACAATTAGCTCTGAATACAAAACTTACTAACATAATCTTCTTTAATGCTGTGTGCTCTGTATACTGTATTTTTCTAATCAAATATTTGTAACTTATTTCAGATACAAATTTCAAGTCTTCTTTGCTGTGTCACGTATTACAGAAATAACCCTCAAAACTTTCGTTTAACAGCAACATTGAGGCTAAACATTTTTTCTCTTATTAAAACAACTGGTCTTTTTGTGAAGCAAAATTATCAAGCAAAAATAATTTCAAATGTTGATTTTTATTTTAAACCAACCAAACTGTTGTTGTAGTTCTAAGTTTTGGTTTAATATGAATAACAGGTGGATGTTATATTTTTACTTAACATGCCAAAAATGACCTGTTTGAGAAAAGCCCAGTAGGCCAGGTCACCTACCTGGGTTCATAATCCTATCTCTCTAGTTGCGATATGATCTAGTAAAATACTGGCAATGCCCAAGTGTTTTTCTTTTAACTATAGAAATTAAAAATTCAAAGAAAAAAATCTATAATGCTGAAATTGTTCCTGTCTCTCAATCTTTGCCTATAAGTTTATAAATTTCTAGGCTGAAACGAAGCATGACAAATCTAAATGCTTTGGCAGTTGTCCACTGTGTGAACAACTCCCAGTTGACTTCTTACCTACACAGATGATGAGTGTCCCTTATTCTGCTTCCAGACATGGCTTCACATGGCAAGAAAGACCGTATACTCTTGCTGTGCCTGGGAAGCAGAAACTTCACAGGAAATAGTTCAGGCATTTATTTCTTAACTAGCTCTAACAAGTTACATTGGAATGGCTTATTTTGAGTGAGTCTTCCTTATTTCCCCAATAGTCCTGTTGGCTCAATATAGTCATACAATAAACATTTCAGTAACAACGTCAACATGCAGTATTGGTAACTTATTGCAGAGCTGCTCTACATCCATCAGGCAGTATAGTAAAGATTGAACACTACAGTCTTATCCTATTTTTTGTTTTCCTTAGACCTATGCACGTAGTTTTTAGAATCATACTACGCTGTTATTCATAGATTCTGGGAGGCTGTCATGAAATGCAATTAAAAAAAATTGTACATATAATTGTATGGAATCTAACAGAGATAAGGAGAAGTTGAAGTTTCAACTACTTATTCAAGTTTTGGTCAAGGAAAATTATTTCCTTTTCTGTAGTCTTTGGTACACAAGCATCAAAGTAACAAATGCCCAGTTGTAGGCAGGCTGTCTGTATAAGCATGGTGATGTTTTCTGTTATTGGTTGTTACGGTGTCTGTTCATATTACATTTGTTCTCATTGTGATAGGATTCCTTGTAGGTATTCAGAATGTCTAAAGAGCAACCATCTAAGTCTTAACAGAGAGTGTAATGAACTTCAAATGGGCCTGGGCTGAAAAGTTTGCCCAGAAGTTGAAAGAAGTATGTACTTGTGATGGTTCAGAGTAATCTGTATATTCTGTATGGAGGTTTTAGTTTTTAAAATACAGCAATTCTTCATCAAAGTATAACTCCATACTCCTTCAGTGTTTTTCTTAACTCTCTGCTTGTTGTGTTGTTTCATTGGATGTAATGATTGTCAGAAACTTTTTTTTTTCTCCTGTTCTCAGTTGCTTATTTACTTCTCACTAAGTTTTGCTTGAACATCTTACACAGGTCAGTCACCTGCTTCCCTTCTTGTATGTATTTTCCATGCTCCCTTGGTAGAGAGAATTGTTCCACTCTCTTAAGAAAACATGAAGGCAACCTGGGAGGAGGTGGGCCTTGGTCTTGATCTTATGGCACGTAGGTTATGCAGGTCCTGGCTACTAGTTAACTCCCAGTTTAATGGATGTCCCTTACAGCCAAAGGCCCATCACCCATGCATAGGGACTAGCTTGTGTGACAGTGCTGTCAAAGGACACCACATGAGAGGAAGACAGACATGTGGAATTGCATAGCGGTGCTCTGGGAGAGGAAAAGGAGAGGAAGGCTGAATGTTATCTCTCACCAGACTTGCCACAGACAAGGCAGGCTCTGCTCCTTCTCCACCTCCACCTTCTGCTCTTGCTGTTGGCAGCTGTTACTGCACCACAATCTTCCTCTTGAACCAGGTGCTGCAGGAGCCTGAGCACCATGTGGCCTCATTGGTGGCATGGATTATCTCTGCCTTAATGTAATGTTTCATCTAGCCAATGGAATTACAACTGAGAGCTTAAAGGAACAGAAAAATGAAACTGTACAAAGTACAAATGAAAGGTGCTAAACGGAGAAAAATGCCAAAGACAGGTAAAGTTGAATGCAAGTAGGGTACTTGTAGGTCGCTGGTGGGGTTATAGTGGTTGTAGTGGTGTGTTTGCATTTGTATAGTGGGAAGAAATTAATGGCTATAGAAATTTGGATGAAGGTAATCTTGCCTCTGAAGTAGCTTTGTAAGCATTACTTTGAGCTCATACTTCAGAATTAGTTAATGGGATGATAAGGGTAGATCTATGCTGGATGATTACCATCTCACTTTCTAGTATCTCTATTCCAAATACAACCTGAAATGCCTTGATAGTATTCTGTGTGTAGATAAAGAACAATCAAAATAATTCAGATGAAATTTTTATTTATTGCTTACTACCAAAAATATACTGTGTGCTGTATAACAAATACAGAAAATTAAGGCAGCTCTAATGTGGAAAAGCTTAGTCTGAAAAATAGAGATGGAGAAGATAGGGTGCCAGTTGAAAACTAGAGGATTTAATTTCTTTTAAAACTAGTAATTTTTCATTCCCACTTTCTCCCATGAAAGACTTGCAGTAGGAGCCAAGTGCTTTGCTATGTCTTGGGAACTGCTGTGCTTTTCACAGCAGCTTGGCTCCTTGTGGGACCAGATATCTGTAAAGTTGCCTTGATCTGTGATACTGAGTAGCAACAATTCTTTTCAGGTGGAGAGACAAAAAAGATGATGCTAACTTTCAAAAGGGAAAAAGCTCCATCCTACAGTTACCTGACTGCACATCAGTGAAGGGATTTTGGCATTTTGATGTGAGCCTTGGCAGAGTATGATTTGCTTTGAACTTGTGTAGATCTGTGTGGTTTCCTAACTGGTAACTTAAAGCTGTCCTGCCAAGGGAATACTCTAATGTTACGGGTAGTTCAGTGTCACACTAGTACATAATGTTTAAGCACAGCTTGCTTGGACTAATCTTAAAGGTGGAACATCTTGAAAATCACTTCAGGACTTTTACTTGCATATGCAAGTCAGCTGACGGCTCTTGGAGTTCAAGAGGTGGTTTATCTGTTGTGTAGATGGCACTGTAACTTTCCACAGAAACTGTTTGCTAGATCCAGAACTCATCAGTGAACTCTTAATAGTTGATCTCGGTGTTTGGCCCTGAACTGGAATGCTGATGGGTTGCCAAGATTTGTTTAGCAAAATGCTCCCAGGGAAATTCTCAGTAGTACGAGATCTGCACACACTGATTCCCTCCCTTTGTCTTAGTAAAAATATAAAAGCTCTTTAAAGGCATCTAATGTTAGAATCTGCTACTAAAATAAAATAAAGCAGTACAGGATTTTTTTCCACTTTGCAGCTCCAACTCTCCTTTCTGCAATCACTTCCTTTCCCAGAACAGTTCAGCTTTATAGCTATGGCACCTAGCAGCCATGAAGTTAGGATTATTTCATACAATAGCTGAACATTAGTATTTTTATTAATATAAATAAGTAGTTGCTGTAAACCCAAGTTATTTGTCATTCCTTCTGAATGAAAAACTGAAGTTGAGTTACAGCTTCCTATTTTAAGTAGGAAACTAAATGTTTGGCAACTGCTTTTAAAAAAGCCTTTTACATAAACTTAAAGTGTAAATTTTTTTTTTTTTTTGGGGGGAGACAGGTATTCTTCATTTTGGGTACTATGCCATCACTCTGGCTAAGTTTTGAGCCTGCTAAAATACATTAAGAACACATATTGCCAGTTAAGACAACCTCTAAAATTTGGATAAGCCTTGTTGTAGTATTCAATATTTATGCTTTAAACATCTAAAACTTTTTCTTTCTTGTATGTCAGGCTATATTCTTTCAGCCAGACTATTCTTTCAGGCTATTTCTTTCTTGTTAGTATACTACATAGCACCACATGCTTTGTTGGTACTTGCCAATTATAACACATGGATAATAAAAATATATTTGTAGTTTTTATTTAGAAGTTCTGTTTACAGTTTATGTATCACATGTAATTATCTTGGTACTACTGCAACTTATACAATATCATGGAATATTTTCTTCCCTAGTGTAATACAATAGAACTTTATTACTTGAGTTAGGAAGGGAAATTAAGGGGAGACAGGAGTGCTTTGGTTTTCACTATGCATCTTTTAAGCCATACTGGAGCAAATGACATTTCCAAGTAATTATTAAGATAGACTTGTGAATGGGATATGTTTATCCCTGATTAATAATGTTCAAAGACTGAGCTGATAAGGTCATCCAGAAATCATGTACTGTGATTTCTCCAGTACAAGGAGTCAAAGGAGAAACAGTGAAGTTATTAAGCAAAAAAACTTGGCAAAAAATACATTTTTTTGTTTTGTTCAACTAATTAATACTTCAGTTTCAAGGAGTCAAACTTGCATGTACTGGAGCTAAATTTTCTTCCTGGCTCAGCTTGCTGAAATCAGATCATAAATGAGATCATTCACTTGGTATATCAACCTGGGCATTCTAGTTTACTTAAAATATGACGCGTGAAAATGACTGATTGGTATACAGAGCTATGGTTATTTATTGTATTTATGTCTAGTCCTGTGCCTTCATAAAATGCTGCTACTTTCTGCCTGAAAGAGCATTCTGCCTGCTTATAATTATTGCTTGTATTTCAATAGTCTCACTGAACAGAAGAAAAGAGCGAAAGGCTGTTTTTCCTCTCTGGACAGCAAGTCTCAAGTCAAGCAGGAGACGCAGAATTTTTTTTAGTCTTTAACATTTTTTAGAAAGTACAGTCACTGAAATATTCAGGAATGAATGAGTCCACATGTTTTGGATCACCCTTAAGGCTATTTTGTAGATAAGATAAGGAGCAAAGGGCAGCTAAAAACATGGAGGAAGCGGCAGAAAAGCAAGGCTTAAAAATATCTTGATGTGAGCTGGCAGAAGATCTTATATAAATCTTGGAGATGAGAAACACAGATGTCCGTTAAGAGTATGAACAGCTACTAATGTTGGTGAGAGGAGGAAATGAAGTGCAAGACTAAGAGCAGTGGTGGATCAAGATGGCCTACAGAGCCATGAACAAGCAAAGGCAGTCCCTGCCAGGGGAGATGTTGCCCTTCAGCAGTACTGCATGGTCTCTTTTGAATGGGTGTGAAAGGGTGGAATTTAGATTTTTGTCTCAAAAGCAAATGCAGGTCCTGGTGATGTCCTTGCCCATCTTGACCCTAATCCCGAGCTCAACGAAAGCAAAGGAAGATGACTCCTATTGACTTCAGAGCACTTTGGGTCAGATCTGCTGCAAGGTACTTGGTAAGAACCAAGTACCATTGCTACAGTCTTTCCTACAGCTAGCTGCAGTATGAAAATTAATTTGCAAAATTCATAACAAGTGTGAAATTAGTTGTATGTTCCCATTGCTACTTAGGGATAATTACTAATCCCTGCAAAGACAATAAGTGAGAAATTCTCTGCAGATGCTGTCTGGGGCATTCCTGGGCAGGAGAGAGCGCTTGGCGCCATTTTTATAGTTATGCCTGTTAAGATTTAATAGATGGAAAGTTTCATTAGTGAACTGTGTTGCAATTAACTTGAAGGAGGTTCCAGCCTACTGTATGCAGTCCTTCCTCAGAGAAAGTTGTTTACATTTCCTTTTGGTAATAATTTATTGGCTTTTCGGTACTTGAATGTTAATGAATAGCAAGGGCCACGATTTAACAAAAAAACCCCACCAACAACACATAACATGATTTTCTCATTACTCTAACAGAGGATTGGGTCAGTTGTATAACTTTTTATTCCTTAGTGAACACACCAGTTGCTGAATGTCAAGACTGAGCTGACCCAAGGGCAAGGGATAACACAGAAATGCAAATTTAAGGGAATAGTTTTCTCCTTGGTAACATCTGTAATAAGGATTAATGGGTTAGTGACCTGCTTTTTGTTTGTCTTTTTGCCAGTCCACCCTGAGGCCAGATCCTGCATGCTTCACACAATACTTTCATTGCAAATTAGATCAGGATTTAGGCCTTCTCAGTCTTGTGGGTGACCTGCCATGAGATAAGAGACACACTATTCCTACTAACTTTAGAGCTGTTGCAGACTGATTTTAGTGCATTTACTGGGGAATTGCCCTGCAATACTTGTTTTGAAAGAGGATGTGTGGTCGCATGAAGCTGATTGATGTTCATAGTTACTGAAGATCATGTTCCCTGAACCTTCTGGGTCTACTTGGAAAGAGCTCTATCAAAGCAAGCAGCGGTTGAGACCAGCCCTGCCAAGCCCAGCTTGTGCCAGCTCCCAGCTCTGCTGCTGCAGACAGCTCTTGCTGCCTTCACCAGCCATCTGCTAGTGTTGGTGAGGTGTCTGGAGGGTGTCTTCCCCCTTTGAGAGGCTCCCAGCATGCTTTTGCTGACACTCATAACCATGAAGTGAAGGCAAACTGCTCTGAAAATTTGTTTTCCTTGATCTATAGCCAACTTCCTTAGAATTCTGCCAAAAACTTCGCCCCCGTCCCAGCTTTAATAGATCCATCTGAACATCCCTTAGAAGTCAGGTTTGTGCTGGCACTGGTAAAGACAATGACTTCTGTGCAGTGTAAATATTTAGACAAAGCAAGCAAAATTGAGAAACAGAGATCATGTACTTGACCATGAGGTTGTGGTGACCTGAATGAATTCCAGGTGATGGCAGTTCAGCGCACTGTAACTGGTGGTTGTTCTGGTTTTCAATGTGCAGACGTCTTTTCTCTGAGCAAGACAATGCAGAGCTGACAAACCGGCATTAACAGGAGCTGGAAGGTTTTTGCACTTCTTAGTTAATCGGGAAATCTGCACATGATGACCAGTGTGTGATGTGTGACTTGTTCTTGGCCTGGCATCATAATTTCAAAATGAATGAACAGAAATAAGGAAGGCATTATACTATTTTATGCTAAATTAGCCTATCTGTTGAGTACTAAATATCTATCTCTAGAGAGGAATCATAAAACCTAAGTATTTTCACTGCAACAGTGGTATTATAAGTATTTCATGTTTTATTGCCAGGATGTAAAATTACTAACCAAGATTTTAAAAAAACTAGAAGAAAATAGAAAAATGGGAACCGTTCAAACGAATGTTATTCTGTTATTTAACTGAAATTTCAATTATTGTTCCATCTACAGCTAATCAAAGATATTTTCTTTTTTTTTTTTTTTTTTTTCCTTTTAACATGTTCTTGTGAGGGAGCAAAAGCAGATTCATCAAAGCTTAAATACTCTGTAGGAGCACAGTGGCCTGTCTGAACCATCCTGTGGGCAAGGTTTGCAGGGCTGAGGGTAGAAATTGTTGTCAGAGTGGACACAGGCAGACTTGCCAAATGGCCTGTGTGTGCACACTCACGTGGGCCATGTGGATGTAGGTCAGGGCTGTAATGTGAAAATTGTTGGTTTTGCCATTGCAATTCTAGGCAAGTGCCTTTTTCTGAGTGAGTGTCTCTGCCTGAAAGGCTACACATGATCCATTTTGTATTAAAGATTTAGGGGGACTAGAGAACGGAGGGGTATAACTACCTTTTAGTCCTACTCCAGGGACTGATATATGAGCAGTGGAGGAGGAGAGTTAGAGATGGGTGCCGGTATCCCTCACGTATCAACTTATTGCCTCACAAGCCTCATCAATCTAGTGGGAGATTCTTTCTCTTCCCTTTTTCTTCTCTCATGGTGCTGTGAAGTGCTCTGGAAGGTCTTAGTTTTTTGAGGAAAAAAAACAGGAGAAAATCTGAAAGCTCAAAAAAAAAAAAAATTCTGTCCCACTTCACGTGCAATTGCAGTTGTGAAGGCAATCACAGGGAAGCGTTGGACATATACAGCTAATCTTTTACTTATCTGGATGGACTTAGAGTGAAAATTAAAGGATGAAACATTACATAGAGGAAGTGGATGTAAATCTGAGAGACGGGGCAAGGTGTACCCTTTCAGAAAAACAAGGTGTTGGCTGCGTTGCCACGATGCTAAGAGCAGGACATCTGCAAATGTGCACACATGCCTGCACATGTTGCAGCTGTGGCTTAACAATGAGGAAGATGTTAGCTTTTTCTTGATTTTGGATCTTCCTACTTCATTTAATAAATGTGATTTTGTTAGTTAACACTAAGAAGTGGAGTCAGAGTAAGTTGCAATCCAGTGTGAGGAAAGCAGCAGACTCTGGTGTTATGATGAAGAGAAAGACCTTTTCCAGAGTGTTCCCCAGCACAAGTGGTGGATCTGGAGCTACCCCAAGGCAAGAGTTAAGGCAGTGCTCTCACTGTTGTGGGTTTTGTCACCAAACGTGTTTGGGACTGTGAATCAATTTGGTTAGGGCTGCAGCACTGTTGTGGCTGCCGTTCGATGGGATAGCACTGCATTAACCCACAGCATAGGATAACCTAGCCTTTTCTGTCTCCCACCCCTCCACCAAATTATTCGCTGTATTTGAGTACTGTAATCCTAGAAAGAATACTTCTAAATGGCTTAAAAGGAATGTCACGCAGCCTTTATTAGTTTGTCACTACAGCAGAGACGCCTCCAACTCACTTTGATTTAGTGACATAACTCATGGTTAAAAGCTTTAGGCAAGGCCACACACATGCAAACAGCGACTGGTGATTTGGATAATTAGTAGGAATGGCAGAGCCCTGTCTCTTTACAAGAAAGGTAGCAATGATATGCAATTAAAAATGAGCTGTAAAAGGTAAAATCATGTAGCTATATGGAATGCAATAGGCCAGCTTGAGTAAACCAACTTAACAGCCGCCAAAAAAAAGAGAAGAATGAAAGGAGAATGCCCTATTTTTTAGTGTTGTTTTCAGGGAAATCATTTCTAAAGGTGGAATGGGAGAGAATCTTTGGCTTCTCTGAAAACAGCAGTATCTCCATTGCAACAACAGGTGTCCTGATGCTGGTGGGATCTGTTTTCTTAGAATATTTATAAGATGTTAAGGGTGTCTGAATGGAGCACCCTGATAGTATGAACAAATGACAAAAATATCATAATCAACCAGAAAAGTGTGAGGTGCGATTAATGTTTTCTCTCATAAATTTTTTTCTACCTCAGAAGTCGGCAAGAACCAAGAAGTACTTGGCCCTGCCACCTGTTTTTTTTTTGCATTGGGAAGGTTTCAGATTGGCCCCAGAATTATTTGTTTTGACAAGTTTGGGCTATATTCCTTTTTTTGCTTCTCTACTCCTTATTTGCCTTCTGGAACTGAATTTCTGACACTGTACCGTTTCCTTGGCAATAGTCTGCCAGTTATATTCAGTGTCAGAGAAAACTTGAGGATCGTTATCAAGCATTTCTAATAAATCAGAATGACTTCACAGTATTTTGAGTACTGCATATTTATAGTACAGCTTTACATCTGTAAATCTGGAATGATGTAGGCTATGATACACGCTGGCACCCTCTGATCTCTCAGATGATATAATGCAGAGGTCTTGACCACTGAGGTCATTAAAGGTCCCCAAATGTGCCTCACAAAAGAATTTTTGACCCCACTGTTCTGGAAAAACAAATTTTAGATATTTCTGAATAATTATATTTTGCCAAAGTAAGTTCTTGCTCCAGATTTGGTTTTATGTAGTGTTATTTCTGTCAATGGGTGTGCACTATTGGCTGTATAGCATCAAATGAGTAATGTTTTATGCTTTAAAGGTAGCTTTATTTCAATAGCTGGTGAATTATTAAAAAATTAGTATATAGGTCCTGTATTTCAAAATACAGTAGGTAATTATTAACAAATACAGACTAGCCCTTATCTTTTTAGTATATAAGGCACACATTCATGGTTTTGACCACTTTTATGTATACAGCATTAACATTATGCAATATGCTTTCTAGATTTGTCAGTTTTGTGTCACTTTAAGCACTAATTAGTCAAATACTATTATACAGCTAGAATTTCTGTCCAATTTTTTTTAAAATACTCTTGAGTAGCCAACAAATGTTAACATGACACCTTCTTTTACAGAAAAGCAGATGTAGTATGGTGTTGCTTTCACTTTCAGAGGGTTGTTTGTGTGGTCTTCTTTCCTTGTATCTTGAGGCCTCTAGTGGAAACACATACATCGTAGGAGTGGCACCACTCAGCTAAGTGTGAAGAAGCCTTTTATTTCTAGACAGTGATGTGTAGCTATTAACTTTTGAAGCTCTTATTTATCTGAGGGGTTTGCTCTCTAAGCAGTAATAAACAGCTTGTATGGCTCAGAACTGAAGATGAAAGAGCCTTGAACAGTGTTAGGATGAAATCTATGCGGGGACTCTGAGCTAATACTTCCTTAATGGCCATGCATTTGTTAAAAAACCCAAAATAACCCCCCAAACGACAAAACACACTCCTCCCCCAACACAACTCTGGGATGAGTCTGCAGAGAAGCAAAAATGTGCAACTATGCACTGAAAATGGTTCTTTCTCCTTCTTACCCAGCTGATCAGGGTTAAGGTCAGAGATTGGTCAGGAGTTATTTGTATAAAGTTAATGGTTATGTTGTGTAAATGAGCTTAATGAGCTTAGCAAGTGTTAAGCTTAAAAAGAGAGGTGGAGTAACAAGATATCTAACTAAATTATCTTGTTTGCTTCTAGTAATCTAGCAAATCTTAAAAGCTGTCTGATAAGGGAACAGTCCTGAGTGATGTTTTAGTTCCTAATAAAGGTATAAAAATGGTAATAATTATTTTTGAAACCTTGAGGACTATGACCCTCTCCTAAATCAACCTCTCAATTTATTATGTATGGCATATGTGTACAATATGCAATGAAGCTATGGTTGAAAATTTTGAGACTACAGACTGGCCTACACCTGTGCTGGAGCAAATGTTTGGCTCTGTCATAGCATAGAAGTTTTGGCCAAGAGAAGGAATGAGAATACATTATGGATGCATTTAATATGGAACTGCTTTTTGAGGGAAACATTTCCATGGGAGTGAGGATTGATGTGTGTCTATGATTTATATGATCTTATTTGGAAAAGAAAAGAAATCCTGATTAACTGTGTACTAAGAAACAAGGAATCCAAATGGTCCAGAAATTTTAGAAAGTTTTGGCACAGGGTTGGTCGGAAATAGTTTGTGACTTCTAGTTGTGTCCTTCTCAGCTCTCTGGAACGTTGATTGAATCTTGCAGGACAGAATAAAATTGCAGGCTGCAGCATGACTCTTTAACTAGTGTAGTTGGAAAAAATCAAAATGTACTCATACATCTAAAATCTCTTATTTTGAGTGAAAAACTTGCCCAACGGTTTACACCTTGTGCAAGCTCCACGGAAATATTGAAACTCTTTGATTGTAATGTTGCTCATAAATGGTCTTGTTCCGTGCTGCAATAGGGTTATGCTTTCAGAGATAATTTCCTGATTTTCAAGATGGCTGTTGAGGTCAGTGGCACTGAATATGATGAAAGACCTCTCTGTAGGTCTTCCTCTATTTGACACAAAGTGTATTTGAGTATTTGTATTTAAGATCGTTGCATGGCACTTAGGATAAATGTATCTTGTTCTATGACTCAAACACTTGGGCATCACTGCTTAAAAAATAGTTAACTAAGAAACTTGGTTTATGAACCTGGAATAATTTGCTGAATCAGCAGGTTGTGTTTTTTGTGGGTTTTTTTGTTTTTTTTTTTTTTTTTTTAAATAAATTAATCACTTAAAACCAAGACCCTCCCTGTGTTTTAGATTCTTTCTGTTGATTATTTTTAACAAATGAGCAAATAATATTTTAGGTGAGAGCTGATTTGAGAGTGAATCTTGCAGCCAGAAAGCCCTGTGGTATTTTTCCATATTTCAGTGGGTGCGTCTAGCCACTTTTCTCTCAGAGCACAGCTGTGATCTGTGTCAAGGAATAAGTGATGCTCTGAGATTGCAGTGATTAGTTAATTTGCATCTTCATTTGAAAGGAAATTCTAGCTAATCAATGGACTTAACTACACTTGCTTCGATTTAAATAAGCAAGTCTAAAAGCCTTCTCTGCACCTCTGTTTAAGTTGTCTTTGTCTCTTTGATCTCATGTTAACATACCTTAATGACAGGTAATGATTGATAATGGTGTATTGTAAAGTTCAGGTAACAAATAGTGTTTTACTCATAATAATGCTGAATAATGTACTTTTTATGACCCAGTTTGATGGAAAATTTCCTTGTCAACTCTGCCTAATTGTCCAAACAAAACCAGACATTACTTAAAGAAATACATGTCTAAGCTAGACATATTAATTAGGGTCATGACTAAGCTACACAAAGGAATATAGTAACACTTCAGTTATCTTTAACTATGATCTTTGGACAGCAGTCCTAATGTTAAACTGAAGTTTAATGGGAAGCTATTGTTTACACTGTCCTTTTGTAGCTCACAGACATATGTTGGAATCCATCCATAGCAGCTGGGTGATGGGAAAAGCGGCATCTCCCTGACGGTCTTTAAAGGTCATAAGCAATATTAGCTTGAACACCAGAAGTCACAAAATCAAGTAAGACTGGATGAAAAAGGAGGAAAAGAGGTTTCTGGGGTTTTATCCAGTTAGAAACTGAAGTCAGTAAATATCATTTTCCATCGAGTTGAGGATTAAAAAGAGCCTTGGTTTTTAGCTGTTATCATCCTCGAATACCATACATCTGAATGCTGTGCCAAGTCCTCCATGGCTGCTGGCACTCACACAGTATCTCATCTGCATTGAAGTTTCAGGGAGTTTTACTGATATTGTAGTGAGGCTCCAGAAGTACCAGTGTAGACTTTAAAATAAAAGTCCAAACTTCAGAAAGCTTTACAAATAGTGAATCACTCAAAATTGTAAAGTACAATAAAAACCCAATTCTATGAAAACACGAGCTTCTAAGAGTAGAGTGTCCTGTAGGACCAAGTAATTTTCTAATGACAAGCTTCCTTGATGCTGAGTTCAGGTCCCTTTAAATAAACAATGCTC
>VYZV01044035.1:4083-39892 GCA_013401275.1 Pandion haliaetus | reverse complement strand
GAGAACTGGGCTATTTAAAAAAAAAAAAGTTTATTTCATGCTCTAAAGGGGTTTGTAGTCTTCCTATGAGCCGTTAAAAATAATGTTGCTTTCCACTTACTTGCATGGATGGAAGAAGTTGTTATAACAAGATAGACAAATATATAAGCAGTATGTGCAAGTGTGAATCATATGATAAATGTATTTGCTATGCACCTTGACCACTGGACTTGTCCTTCATCTATTAACCCATTTCACCAAAACATTCCAAAGCTCTGCCCATTCAGCAAACATTGAGAAAATGTGACTGGCTGGAAAACGTTATTTCCTTCCTTCCTTCCCTGCCCAACTTCTTTCCCCAGTCCTACTCCTCCTAAGTATCCAGTCATGAACTTGAAAACAAATGCAAAAATGATATTAAAAAAAAAATTAACAGATTGCATCTTTCACTGCTAGCTAGAAGTGGAGCAAAGACTTTGTATTCTGGGAATGGGAAACTTTGAGATTCCCAGTTCTCATTCTTATCTTTAGTCCTAGTCATGCCTCCAGGAGTTGAATCCTACCAAGCATGGCCTCTGGTAACAATCTAGGGACTAGTTACTGGGTAAGATAATATAAATAATACAGGTAATAAACATTAAAAAAAAAAAAAACAACCTTCACAAAATAATAATAATTTTTTTTTGAAAAAAGGTTTAGTGACTAAATCATGAGTATTTTTATCAATTGTCTAGATTATTCTACCCCAAGGTCAATGATCTCTATACCCTATTTTAATGTATTCTCACAAACACATATCTGTATTTTCTCATGCACCTATATTTAAGCCTGGATTTTGACTGACATATCAATGATAATAATTACTTTATTGTTCTTAATAATAAAAAGGGTAAAGTATGCATTTTGAAATAATATTGAGTCAGCTGATGAGAATTTACATTTAGCAGCACATTCTGGGGAATGCTGCTGTGTCAGGGCAGTATTTTCTGGTGATAACCCAAACCATCAATACCATCAAGTGTTTGGATCTGACCCAAGTGACAAAGATATCATGAGGGCTCCACATATTTTTGTACTTCTCTAGTCTCTTTCTGCATGTTATGATATTATTACTCTCAAACTGGCACTTAATTTTCTTGGCTCTTAAAATGAGTGTTGTAAGAGTAGTTGAATGTAATATGTGGTATTTTAATATTGTGACTCTTAATGCTACATAAAACCTTTGTTTCCTACAGGTTTATTGAGCTGGTGTATTAGATTTCCTGCTGCATGAGCAAGAAGATTATGGTGGCTTACGTCTAAGTATACTTTTGGGAGGCATTTTGTATTTTCTCTATAAATAGTCTTTCTAAAACACAATTGTGGAACTATTAATGTTTATATCGCATTATACATCTCTCTAAGTTTACTGTGCTGAGTATACAGTGTGGTAGCAAGAGGAAATCTTTTTGTCTAAGAAGCATGTTCAGAACAGTTATTGTTAAAAGACTACTAAAAGGCAAGCTTTTTAATATTTATCTTCTTATCTGTAGAGTATTTTTGGCTTATTACACTGAGTCATCCCTGTTTTCAGCAACAGTAAAATTACATCTCTTATGCAGTTAAGCACTTCAGTAGAGTTTGCAAATATGAAGCTTTCAGCAGAAATGTGGGTATTCTGGCTATTCCTTTTTGTCGGAAAAATGTGAAATGAGTCAATGGTAATTACAAGTTCTTCACAGGTAAAATTTTGACTCGAGGATGTGAGTATGTGCATAGCAAAACTCGTATTTTATACTGGATAAACGTTTTTGCCTTAAGCAAAAGTATACATTTATTCTGGAATTGAAAGATACAAACCCTGGAAAGATCCTTCGTCCTAAGACGAATGGAAAATATATGTAGGGAGGAGGGATGTGGAGGTGGTTCATACCTGTATTATATTACTGACTTGCATTCTGTTTTGAGAATAACTTAATGAGCAATTTCTTCACGATTTATAAGAAAATGCCATAGGCCTAACTCCGCAAGGTCCCCTGGAGCCATTTATTCATCCATATGTGAATAGCTAGTTTCATTATTTCTGAAAATGTAACATGAGTGAAACAAACGGTTAGCATTGCCCCATCCAGCGAAATGAAAAATCATCGTCTCCAAGCAGCGACTATTAGGTGGACCGGCTCCAGCTCCGAGTCCTCCTTGGGTTCAGATGTAGCATGACGTATGGGTAATCTGCAATTTGCTGGGGGCATCGTTAGCTTGCTCTGCCTGCGGGGCAGGATTGGAGCCAGGCCCAGAGCAGCTGCCCACTGGGTTGCCCCGGCACGTGGGGACCCCCAGTGGCCCTGCCATCACCCACCCAGGGCTGGTGCCGAAGCCCCCAGTGACACAGAGGAGGTATTAGGTCAGATGAGTTACATTAAGTGGCAAGTGATAAATTCAAGATGACAACTCAAACCAGCAGTGTTTCTTCTGGTAATTAATTCCAGTGGTGCCTAAGGCAGCGCTTAGCTGCTACAACCAGTGTGGCCAATGCTGAGCAGCTAATGAGAAAACATTACAGCAAGGATTAGGGGCTGGTACATTCTGGCAGGATGAGGTCACTATGATTAGAAAATATTAACGCAGGCTTAATGTGATAAACTGACTATGACAAAGAAACTTTATTTTATCTATGAGTGGTTAAAATGGGAAAATCCTTTTTATTTATTTGCTTACTTATTTCCCCCTCAGACAGCTTTTTCACTCTGCCTATAGTCCAGTGGCACCAAGTGTTGCTTCAGTGCTGTCATGTGCAAACCATGTCGAGGCTAGTTAGCTGTTGCACCCAGACACAAATGCTTTCTTTTCTTTCTTTTTAATTACTTTTGTCAGGTAACAATGAATGCTTAGTTTAGAGGAAGGAGCTTTATGGTTGTTACCTATAAGCAGAAAGAATGATGAAAAAATGACACTTCTACACTCTGGCATCCTACTGCCTTTGGTCAGCAGCAGTGATTGGATTGCATGGTATTGTCTAGCAAAAGACAAAGTGCATCCTAAAACTTTGACTGTCTCGGATATGGGGAAAGGAGATGCAAGAACAGAGTTTTATAGTCACAGTCCTGCCCTGCTGCTGCAGCATGTATTTGAGGGGTTAGTTGTGAAGAAAAGTCTGTACCTAATGGCACTTTAAAAAATGTTTCTGTGAGCTTTTCCCAGGCTGTTACATTATACCCATAGCCGCAGGATTTGTGTTATTCGTAAACTACAGGTGCTGTGTACTATCCTAATAGAAACCTGTGGGTTATAATGTGCTTACTAAGTTCTTTTACCAATAGAGTTGAAACAGTGTTCTGCTAATTATGGAGTGAGACTTATTTCTTAACTGTTTCCTATTAATTGCAAGGATATAGATGAGATGGGCTGCATACTGCGGTACTTGCATTTTTTTGTTGTCTAAAGCCTAACGGTTATTTTCACATTTTTTGCTTTTTCTCTTGTTACCGCATTTATGTAACAATCACATTTCAACTGAAAGCATTGTGAATACTTCTGTATAAATGCTTCTACGGAGCAGATAAAAATAATGTTTAATCACATCAGCAAGACTTCAACTAGTCCCAAATGTCAAATAGTATAATTAATTGGCAAGCTTGTAACCAAATCTCAGAATATATCGAACTATCAGGGATGTTCTTACCCTATATCTTATTACAGTACATATCTTTATACTTTAAAGAAAAAAAAAACGTTTTTTTTTTTCTTATTTCAGCAAGATATTATTATGCATTTTCTTCATTTCACCCACCTAACTCTTACTCTTACTCCAGAATACTCATAGAAGAAAACATAAAAAAATTGTATGGAATTTCTCTCATTCAATTATTTTTATACAGTATTGAACTAGTATAGTGAAAATATATGGTCTCCAATACAAAACTTCGAACACATGTTTGAGGCCTACAGTTAAAGAAGTTAAAAATAGTTGTATTAAATACATTGACCCTTTCAGGAATTGCATAGACTTGCAATGATGCTAACATTATTTTTCTGAACAGTGAAAGCATCATCAAGGGTAATATGCTGTAATCTGATAAGTGACACTTGCTTCCGTGTTACTAAAAATCTTTTTGGGCATACTCCTTTTTCTGTTTATATAATAAGGTTGTCACTTTACTTGGGTTTTATTCATTTTTCCTGTAGTTACATGATGGGCAATTATTTTGTCTTTGTTTTCAGGCAAAACAACCCCATCCCATAGCTTAATCCCTATAACACATAGCCTTAGAATAGCCACTAATTAAAAGACGATTTGGAAAATATAGCTAAAATGTACTAAACACAACACTTTTACTCAGGCCCTACTGCCATTTATTTTTAGTGTTTAAACTCCATTTAGGCAAAATACTTTAAGTGCAAATTAATTTCTAAGCAGGATAATTAAACCCCAGGTTTACTGCTGTTGGAGTCCTAGATAGACTTTGGAATTTCTGTAGATTCCTCTAATGTTGTCACAGTAGTAAAACAAGGAGTTAACTAATTATCTGTATTTCAGAGGAGAGTATATATTTTCATGGAAGGCACATGAGAATGCGTTTTGACTGTATCAGTTTGAACTCGTCTTGGAGCTTGCCATAGGAAGAGGTAGTAACACATGTAGAACGGTGTTCAGGTGAATAAACGTGTGTTCATCAGGTCAGTCGGTAAGATTGATGTAACACTAATTGCTAATCACTAATAACCCATACTAGATCAATTTATTTGCTCATCAGAATTTTGCAGGCACAATAAGTAGTGAACTGGCATAAGAAGTCTTTGCGCAGGTTTTACATCTGCAAAATTCAATTGTTGCAAGAGCCTTCATTTTCATGGCAGGCACGTTTAGTTGTCTCATGCTATAGGAGGGAAGATTACTGTGTGTAATACACGGTAACCCAAATTGGGGAGAAGAAGGTCTACTGATACCATAGAAGAAGTGTGTTTTGTGACAGAGGCAGCTTTTATCTGGCATGTCTTCCTCTACAATTTGATAATTAGTGAACAGATAGCTATGTTTTGTTACTGTTTAAATATAAACTGTCTGGGAAAGGAATTATAACGAATGGTTCAGTCAGTTTGAAGAGTTAAAGTTCTCAGCTCTAAATAGGATATTAAGTTCTATGTGGTGTATTTTATGAAGGTTATTTCACGTTAAATTGGAGAGCCTGGAAAACAAACTCACTGTAAGTTTTTGAGAATTTTTTAAAGTGCTTTAACTAAAAACTACTCTAAAATATTTCATTAATACAGGTATTAAATAACAACATCTCAGTATAACTTCCAGTTTTAAGTAGGAGCTATTACGTAGACATTTAATGTAATACACAGTAAAACTTTAAAAACAGATTTTCAGTATGGCTATGGGATATGACTCCACACTGGAGGATGGCCAATAAGCCTCATTTTTAATTTTGATATAATAAGCCACAATACGATTTAAATACAGGCTTTCCATTTAATCCTGACTACTGAATTTCACAGCATCAGAAGAAAGATTTTAGTTTAGCCAGGGTTTTGAACAGTTTGTGGGGTTTTATGTTTTCAGAAGAAACCCACAGGTATTTTATAAATATATTCTTCTTCAGATCCTGATGCCAAACCTGTGCGGCTGGTAGAAGAGACAGATGCTTGGAAATTTTTTTGCTTTGTTCTCTCTATAGTTTATACTCACTAATACCTGCGTTTGTGTATTCTTCTTCTGTTCCTCAGTACCTGAAGCTATTTAGTGCAGTGAGCGTGGGGCTGGCTGAGCACATAAACACTGAGAGATGACAGGGTTTTGCTGCGGCTGGAAACGAGGGAATATATAATTGCATCATTGTCTCTCATTCTGCTCCCACATGTAACTTCTTTAAATGTCATTTCATGCTACAGGCTCTCACTCTTCCCTTCCCTGTAAACCTTATTCAACCTGCACTCAGCCATCATGATCGCGGTGCCTGGGCCCGGAGTGCACCGGCATCCCAGGGGGATTCGTATTCAGGCATCACCGATCCTTGACCTGGCTATTGTTGTTTGAGATACTTACTGGTAAACTTTCACAATCAATACAACATCAGCCCGCCTAGCTCCTGGGAATGGAAACCTGAAACGGTGCACTTAATCTTGAAGCCAGCTCCTGCTCCCTGCTCTGCTGCTAAACTGGGTAGTTGGCCTACTTGATGCAGCATTATTGCTGCAGAGGTCAGATGTGAGCCGGCTTGGCAAGCACTGATGAATGGCTGTTTGTGATGAAGCACCTCTTCCGTCCAACAAGAGACATTTAATAATGATGGACCATAACTGTGCACACAAAAAACCTTGTAGCTTGTTTGTGAGCTTATATAGTGAAAGCTGGAGAAGGTAATGTGTTAGTCTGGAGCAAGTCTTTGGGGGAAAAAAAATTAGTGAGGAAAGCAAGGTCTTATTAAAAGTTAAAGAAACCTTCCTGTTTGTTACAAAATTGTAGCAGTTGCTACCAATACATATATTTTCCTGCCATTCTGCTTACACTGGTTCCTCTTCTCCTTACATGTAAAAAAAAAAATCACTTTGCAGATTGGCAAAGATGGGAAATAATCTTTAAGGCCAATAAAATAAAATAAACACAAATTATCTCTATAGGAATTTATTTTATTTGAACTGTATGCTCTGCTGCTAAATACTGTGTTTTGTTTGAAATCGGTGATATGGCCTGAGTGGGTACTTAAGTACGTCTTGCAAAAATTAAGTTTCTCCTCTCTAGAAAAGAGAGAAATCGTTATGAATGAAACGAACTGCAGAAAAGCTCACCTTAATGCTGGAGAGAGCCTTCCACAAGGTTTGTAGTAACCAAATTAAAAAGCAAAAGTAACCAAAGTAACCAAATAGTCGCTTCTGGATTCATCTAGGGCGTTACCCAAAGCCTTTTTTCCATAGGTTTTCTACATCTCCATCTCTTACAGATGTTGATTGCAATATCCAAACAAAAACCAAAGAGCAGCTCATGCCCACAAAGTTTGGCACTAGTCAATCACTAAAGCTACAGGCCAGCAAGACCTCTGTGACAGGCTCTATCGCTATGTTCTGCAGCAGATTCAAAGGTGGCAGATGATAGTGTTTATGGAGCTAGATGTTCATAACCATGGACTTCTTACAGATGTTGAACACCCCTGGAAATCCATAGAGGAACACCTATGTATTGTGTTTTAAGATACACTAACCAGCCCTGGGTAAGCAGCTGTTGTAAAGTTTGTAGTGGAGAGGACATGAAAGTTGGCAGAGTACCTCCAATGCCCTCGGTTTTTAAAACCTCTTCTTAGTCCGTGGACAAACACCACTCTTGAGAAAAATACATGTTCTATCTTAGAAATTCCAGTCCTGCAAGCTAATGCTTTACAGCCAAAAATTCAGCTCTATGGTGAAGTGTCCATTTGAATACTGATGCTTCTTCACTTTTGGTATTGCACACGTTTGAAAACTGTTCTGTAGGAGGGAAGAGTTTTGCTCCAAACATTTGCATGTTTCCTATTTCAGTCCAATAACTGGATGATTCACTATGCAAGCCCCAGCACTCTTTCTAAAAATAGCTTCAGTACTCATCTTATTAAAATAATATTTGCCTGATGTTCCTAGTTTTCTGGCAGTGTTTCATTGATTGCTTTGTGATATTTAATACAATTTTCCCCAAAATGTTTCATTTCCTTTTCTTTTCCTCACCCCTAACACATGGAGTAGAGATTCTCACTAGACCATTATGCTTTATTGCAGGAATAGCTACATTTATACAAATACAGATTTATGGAAGGGCAAGGGTTGGAAGGCAGAGTTGGCTGATGAGAATTGAGTCTACCCAAAGAAGGCTGATTGGCTTTAGCTGGGGGTAGGACATGTTATTCCTGGACATGACTGGACTTTAAGTTGTGACTTTCTGGCATAAATCCCTGGAGTGTGGCTCACTGTGATAGTGATTGTGCTGACGCCTCTGGTGCTTTGTTGTTAGGTCTTGCTGTGTTGCACGTTGATGGAGTTGCATACAGGTTTTGCAAAAAAACCCAACCCTTTTTTGTATATGCATGTAGCTCCAAACTACTGCTTTTGATTTTCATGAAGAGCAATTTTCTGCAGTGTGGGATTTTTGACTCACACTGGTTCCATTTTCTTGTGCAAAGGCAATGTAGACTGCGAGAGGTAAACCAGTGTTAAGTCACTTGCGCCAGGCTTGGAGGTACGAGTTCTGCTTCTCTAAACTGGTAGGATAAACTGATATGATTTTACAGGTATAGGAGTCAGAAAAATGAGTTTGGACCAGTAAATGAGTCATTTATGAGCAATAATATAGAGGAAGGTGCTGCTTCTGCAGCCCCCTGTAGTCTCTTTCTGCTTGTTCCTCCCACTGCAGCGCTGCCCCTCACTGGACGTAGTTGCTCTGAAATGTTTGAAAATGATCTCTTACAAAAATTTCATTCATTGTCCTAAGAACTGCCCCCTCCTGCTAAGTGTGTGGATGATTTCGCAAAGGAGAACCCATTTTTTTTGTTACTGAAATACATTTTTCTCGGTTATAACTTAGGCAGGAGGCAACAGCGTGAGGCTAACGTGCATATCTGTGAATGGTCCAAAGGACACTGAAGAGCTGAGACACAGCTTTGTACTTGGGGCCTTCCCACTGCGCTGTGACTCCGGTGTCCAGCAGCAATGGCTACAGGTTTTAGACGTGATGCTGCTACTGAAGAGCTCTAAATCGCATTCAAAGAGCTAAAGCCACCAACCCATGTGGGAGAGGGCAGAGCGTGTGTTTGCAGCTTGTAAAAGAAGCTGAAAGGTGTGACGACTAAGGATGCAGGAAGGGGATACAGTCCTTAGGGTGAATCAAGGAGACCCAACTGGAGTGAAACTATTACAAAAATTTACCTAAATATAAATTCTATTAGTTAGGGAACAATTGTAGAAGAGAAATAATGAAAGCTCCATTTCTTGAGTCTTTTAAAACTGAACAAGTCAAAACTCTGGAAAATATACTATAGATAGCATAATATAATGACGGGAGGATAGACTTACTCTAATAGGCCTATTTAATTTCTAATTCCTATGAGTCACTTAAGCTATTTATGCTTAATTTTACATAGTTATGACTACAGAGTATAATCATCCAAACTGTAATAAAATCCTTAGAATTAAAAAAAAAAAAGTGATGCCTCATTTTGCTTCAAATGAGCTAACCTGCCTCAGAAATGAATGACAATCCATGCTGCTGGGGCAGCGGTGCGGTCATCAATGATGCGTTTAAGTAATACCAAATCCTATACTCAATTATACTCCTGCATTTTGTTTGTCCAGAAGTGAAAAGTAGATGATCGAGTGCTGTAAAAATATAAACCACAATATGTACTCTAGAGCTCTATCCCATTAGTTTCTTAAGTGACGAGGGGGTGATTCCCTGGCTTGTTTTCAGGCTGGTACCCTTAGCCACCGGTCTCGAGTTGTGCTGTACTTTTCACGTCTTGTTCCTATGAGCGCTGGGTCGTGTTCCTTGCTGGAGCACAGGGCAGCGACTGGGGGCTGCCTGCTTTGGCCCCCTCGGCAGGGAGGGAGGTGCAAAGCGCCTGCCATGTGCCTAAATGCTTCCCTGCCGGGAGGCAGAAGGGGTGGAGAGGGTGGTGGGCCTATCCCCCCAAGCGTGATGGGGGCTGCTGTAGGCAGCACCCGCTGCAGATTAGTATCAGGAACAGCACATGCATGCACACTTAGTTTTTTCGTTCAGTTCCTAACGTACTTGTTTTATTCCATGACTGCTTTCCCCCGACATTGTGTTACTGCTTTGGTTTCAGTATGGGTAAAACCAATTCTGACATCAGTATTTCGTTTGCCCTTTCTCTAACACAACTACTACAAACTCTTATTTCAAGTTATATTTACATCTATTTGCAGAGAACTGTTCTTAGGTTTTGCTGATTACTTTTTCATTGATGCCTGGCTCTTAGATTTAGCACCCATCTTGCCCCCCCTGCTCCCCAAAACCCTCTTCTGAATTTCCTATGAGCAAAAATGTACTGTTAACAATTAATATGGCAAAAGCTGCTCTGGATTTATACTAAGAACTATTTTGGTGCTTGTAACTGTCATGTAGCATTTTTTTTAATTTCTGGCCAATCATACCAATGCGCAAGATGTATCATTCTGTGAATGGTCATTAAATTCAGCACTAAAACACCTGATCATGACAGGAAGAGAGAAATTTGAGCACAGTAAATTTCAGTTGGTTAGGAAATGTATTTATTCATCACATTTTAATGGAAATGGAAAATGATGTGAAATTCCTTATTTTACAAAAAAAAAAAAACCCTTACCTACTAATGGGTTAAAAATAAACAGAAGCCTTCATATAAAAAAAGGCAAAAGAAAGAGAAACAGTAATGACAGTTTTGAAGTATCCAGTACCTGTTGTGACAGGAATAACAAATTAATTGGGACTATAACGGATTCTTTGTAAAGGTGAAGTAAACACACTTGACTGTATATTTTTCACCATCAGTTAAGTCTCAATTGGTTCTAAAAATAAACAGAAGACATTGAACGGTTTTAATGGATTTTGACACCTAGGTATTATGCTGTCACTCCAATATAAATGAATCATAACTTTAGACTGCGCCAAGGAATTACTACACATTTGGAGAAAATTTATGGTGCACCGGGCTTTGAATCATGATGTGATATCAAAACTAAACTCACAAGAGCAAAAAAGTCTGGCATAAATTATTATTTACCCAAGCCATACATACCCACGCGAATGCAACAGGTATGGATTGCAGGGTTAGTTAGAAACGCCACTGTAATTTCTAGGTGTTAACACCTGTCAGAGTGGCTGTTCTGGCAGAGCTCCCAGGGAGCCACATCCAGAGGGGAGCTGAGCACAAACGCTGGACAAACCACTGTGGCTGCCAGGTGCTTGTTGCATCTCAGAATTTAACCTAATTAAGAGTTTTACCAATGAAGAGGCTAAAAGAAAGAATTTCAGCATTTGACTTACAGTTATATTAGGCTTAAATGTATTTATTTATTTATTTATTTAAAATGTCTAACGCAGGACTTGTAGATGACAGAGTTCTTACTCTGGGCTCAAAAAGACCTTAAACTGCCTATGAAGTAAGGAGCATCTGCAGAGCGACTTTGCTGGGCTCTGAGCTGGCTGCCTAATTTGCTCTGCGCTGTCATATATGTAGGTAAGCCTTAAAATATATTGTACAGACATGCATGCAATATTTGCTGACTCTTTCTCTTGAAATTTATTTGAAAACCTGATAGTTTTGTGCAGTTGCTTAGACTACGATAGCACGCTCTCAGTCCTTCTAAGTAACAAGTATTCCTCATTCATTCTATACAATATTCCTTAGTAGGCTGAGTTGTGTTCAATGCATAACTGCGTAGCAGTGATTTTTTTTTTTTAAGTCTTTATCAAAATTATCCTGTTTTAAAAAAAGGCTTTATTCAAAACACAGATAGGTGGTTGTAAACAATTTACAGTACTTTTACAGCTTCCTTCACAGTTCTTCTTTTTTTTGAAGATCTTCTGAACTCACATTTTTCTAGCATTTTGCCTTAAAAAGTAACTGCTGCTTCAGAGATTATTGTAAAATACTACAAGGAAGAGATCTGATTTTTAAGTCTCTATTAAGCGAAAAGGAACAAATCCAAAGAAGATTATAAGCAGACAGAGAGAAGATGTTTTATTCGGGAGTCCACAGTGTATCAGTTTATAAAGCCTTTTCACATTCTGGCCATAATGCTTTATAAATGTGGATTGATTCATTATTTTTGACCTGCTGGAAGGCTAATCATCCCTTTAATGACTTTGGTACTCTTCCCTTTGAGCAGCGGTATGGTGCTGAACTTTCTGCTGACGGCCTTAAGGCTCAAGGCCAAATCCTCAAGTGATACAAACGCTCTGTTCTTCATTGAACCAAGCCTGCTGGTACAGCCTGCCTGCCTTTATCTTGTGCATGGAGGTTTGTTTTCCACCCTCCATTCTGCTGTTGCCCCTACGGGGTCCTGATGCTGCAGAGGGTGGGGGCATCTGTTGCCTTGCTCTGCACTGGTTTTCCTATGGAGCCAAGAAACCTCCCAGATCCATCACGTGTCTGTAGCTGTAAAAAGTCTCCTCTCATCTGCAGATACCACTGCTTCTTGCTGAAGCTATTAATCTTGTAGAAGAGACTGATGTGATGTTTGAAAGCAACTTTATATCACCTTTTATTAACCAGGTTAGTGGTGAATGTCTGTCAGCAAGAGAAGGGCTATGCAAACGACATGGGCTTTTTGCCCCATTGCTGACCTGGGGGAGATGAAATGGGGAAAGAGGAGGTGGCTGGGTTTGTTCCCTGGAAAACAGAACTAGGAAGAAGCATCCCATATTAAAAAAAAGTAAGATTTTTCAGTTTAAGACAATTTGATGCAAGTTATTTTTTCTTACTTTGCCTGATACCTTTTTTCAAAGTAATTTTTAAAATGGGAAGAGCCACTTCCCTGTCCCCAGGGGCGGTGTAAGGAGACAGCCTGGCTCGCGTATGGGGGGACCCGGGACTCATGCGCGGGGATGGCATTGCACCGTTGGCGTTATCGTGCCCCAAACTCCCTTCAGTGCCCTGCTTCATGCACTGACCCTGCCTATTTGCTCTTAAAATGAGTCCTGACAGTTGATCACTGTGTCACCTGTTCCATGGTAGTCACTAACCCCCTGGTATGCTCTTCAGGACGGGTAAGGAAGTTGTCCGTAATGCATTCCCCTGTGAGGGTTGGTGTTTTCCAGGGCTGGTGCTGGCTGGGGTGTGCTGTTCTCCCACTCACCTGTCGAGAAGAGTCAGCACAAAAAGTTAAAATGCTCAGTTTTCCACAAGTATGTTTTTAACATGCCTGCCATAGTCTAGTGGATAGTCTTAAAGATTGCATCAGGTATAATAAATTTGAGAATAAACATTTTTATGATATCCAGCTCTTTCCCCCAAAACCGCTGCCAAAGCTTTGCCAAAGCAGTGGTAGCTGCACACAGCTCTCCCTTAGGATTTTCAAGGGTGGAAAGTCTCAGCTAATCGGAAATATGCACAAGTATCTAAAATATCCAATATCCCAAACTGGGTCAGAGATGGGAGAGATTGTATCCTGCCATGACGCCGAGTCTCCTTTTCCCTGGTGGCAGCTGGTGGGTGGAAAACATATGGAGAAAGAGACAGAAAGGACACTTGCTGTGTCTGTACCAGGTTTTAATGCTTCCTCAACCTGCTGAAGGGAATATTCCTGGGCAGGCAAAGTAGTGGGAGGCATCTGCTGAGCATCCTGAACTGGGGTGTTGGCAGGAGTGTGCTGTAAGATTCCCCAGTTTATCTGGTGCCAGAAGTGTCCAGCTTGAAGGGGATGCTGTATAGTGGGTGTTGGTGTCCGAAGATTTTCACTTGGTTTGTGACCAGAAGTACTTGTACCCAAGAAACTTCAAGCAGACTAATTTTTACATCTCGTCCAAGCAGCATGAAATGAACAGGTGAAAGATAGACAATGTATTATCATAATTTCCCCATTTGCTTGTTTCTAATACGCAAATGGGTTTTTTAATATTGAAAAATGTTCACTTTGAGATTATAATACCTAAATTCTCACGTAATTGTCTCTTAATTCATCTGAAATTATGCTAATTATTAATAAAATGTTATTATAATATTAATTTTAAAAAGGTTTTAAAGTTATTTCCCTGTAAAGAACGCCAAAGCATTCTCACAGTACGATTACTTTGAAGATACTAATTTTAGGTCTTTCTCACTTTGTTTATTTGCGGTGTGGCAGCATTTCTTTTTGCATAGAGTACGTTATTTAAGGACTATCAATTGTTTCTGCATGGATATCCTCAGTTTTACAGGCAAATTATTCTGGTAATAGAGATAACCTTTTAAGATATATATATCTTAGGGACTTTTTCTTTAAGTGGACTATTGTAAAATTTTTATTCTTGCGTTCTGCAAACTCTAATGTATTTTGTTTTCATAAATTATGAAAGGAAAATGTCACAAGCTATCACTGTTTCTGTGCTCTGCCTTTGCTGACAGCTGTATGATGCTCATTCAGTGCAGCAGATTGGGAGCTGAAAGTTTCATCAATAAATATGACTCTGATGGCTTCATGTCAACGGTCAAGGTAATGGCCTTTTATTATCCTGGAAACACTTCCACAAGGCACGTGTATATTTTTTTTCTTAAACTCTTCTGAGGAAACAATTTTTTACTTTTGCCCACAATTTAGTCATTGTCCTTTGTAAGTGACACATAAGGCATTTTAATTCAAGAAGAAATATATAATTATTTTTATACCTTTGTTACTGCATGCTGAAGAACAAAGAAATGAACTAAGATATAATGTTGAATTGTCTTATTGTAAACTTTTTGTGATGACCACAGAAGTATTTTAGAGTATTTTGAAATCTATAAAAATAAAAAGGGAAACATGCAACTGACCTATCTGAAAAAGTACAAGGTACAGCACTGAGAGGTCTGCAGTATTAAAAATCATAGAACGGCTTTATTCTGCGTTAATTGGATGAGACAGTTTTGTGTTTCATTGAAATTTTTATTATTATGGTTAAAAATATTAATTCTGTCATGGAATTTTCCCGTCCATTGTACTACTAAAGAATTATTGTAATGTATATAGATACTGCCAGGAATAATAGGTATAAACTTGAGAAAGAAATGAGCGTTATAATATTTCAAGCTTTCACTGCTTGTGTTTTATTTTCCTGTTTTACATACTAAATACTTGCTAATATTTAAGATGTTTTTGCAAGTTTCAACTTTTCTTAGAGCTTTTTAAAGTGGTCTGGTAAATGTATTTATTGTTAATTAAATTATATTTTAATAACAGCCATAGTTAGGTTTCTTTATCTGATTAGTTAGGTGATATTCAATACTTGGCCCTAAAATACTTCCTTGTAAATAAAAATCTAGGGAAAAAAGATATCTATCCCTACAAAAATATTTATCATTCAATGGCTGTACTACATTTTTGTATTTTATCCAAGAGTAACATATATGTATAAGGGTTTTTTAAATATGTAGCTAGTTTTCATGTGTATATGATCTCAAAATAGTATCTGAGTTGCACAAACTTCCCCTTAAAATACATATTGCACAAGATACAGAAAGCCAGCATATATCAATGAATTCCAACATATCTGGAAGAACTAACAGGTTAGTGAAACTACTGGGAGATACAGCTTTGGCTCTGCTAATGTGAAGAATGTGGCCCTTTTCCACATTAAAGCTGTGTTCCAGTTTGGGTTTCCTTTTTTTACTTTTCTGCATGGGGTTTCTAGCTTCCGTCTGTATTAAAGCATTTTGTAGACTTGCTTTAAGGGAAACCATATTAAAATCAAGCTGGAATTCTTTCCAAGCGTTTAAGGGAAAAAATAATCTGTACAGTATCTACGAAAACAAGCTAATTTTTTTCTTGTCTTGGCCTCATCTGGTAGAACAGTAGCTCCTTTGATGTAGTTTGCATCCTTTTCTAAAATAGTATATAAATCATGTTACCCGACCGTTGCTGAGAAAATAAGAAATCCCAAATGCTTTAGGTGTTAGGTTTGGTCCCACCACTCCTGTCAAAGGCTTGGCCACTAAGCCCTGCCAGCGGAGGGGATGCTCTGCTTGTGGAGGTCCTGGGAGCTCCAGCGAAACTGATGGATCAGCTTGTATCTGCCCACGTAATACAACAGGTATGTAGCTCTCTGACAGTAGCACTACACACGAACTGCTATCCTCTGTGAAGAATTTGGATATGCTAACTAAAAGTCATGTAATGAGCCAATCCTTTCCCTGGTCATTCAAGCGAATTGATGGGGACGACTGAGGTGGGGAAGAGGACCCGAGCTGGGTGTTGTGGCTTGACTCTGCAGCAGAGCCCCATCCTCGTTTCAGCATTGAAGGATCAAGCTTCCTTCTCCTCTGACAGTGTAGAAGTGAGGGCTTAAAATTCCAATCCTTGCATGCTAGCTGGCTTCGAAAATGTAGAGATATGAAGGAGATAAAGCAACATTTTACCAAAAGTTCATTCATCAAAAAGCTGCATATTTTGAAAAGGGTAAAAGTACTACTAGACCCATCAGGGATAAGTAAAGGCTATATACTATAGATTATTTTAATCCCCTTGCTAGATATAAAAGGGATAATTACATATTTGTGGTTGAAGCCATGTGGTGGAAAAATCAATACAACTTTTTTGTATGACACTTCATTAGTGTGAAAAATTTTAAAAGCTGAAAGGAACTGCCTTGCAATTAAATGCCTCTGCTACTTCAGATTCAGTAATGGGTTTGTATTATTATCTAGTTTATTTGAAATAGTGGTTGCACTATAGCAGTAATTGGAAAACATTGATTATGCACTTGTATATAGAAAACCTGGCAAATCATTACAGGGCATAGCAACAGTTAGTTAGCCTTACTAATGAAGCACTAATTGCTGTAAGTAGGTTAACATGTTAGTGAAACTACAGGGAGATAGAGCTTTGAAATTTTTTATCTGTTCAGTGGTATGTGTGTTGTTTTTTTTTTTTTTTTTTTTTAAATCTCATTTTAAGAAATCTTGTTTTGCAAACACAAACCACAAGTCTCTCTTGATGCTATATTTGGAATAATTTCAGAGATTTGTTTTTGTGTTTTGTTTTCTTTTTTTTTTCATTTGGATATCATGTCTAGTACATTTAAGTCATATTTATGCTACTCCTATCAACATGGTGACTTTAATGTATGTAAATGGCTAACTGGAGTGAAAGGTTGGCCGGCTCGATTGATTTCCTTATTCTAATGCAATTATGTCATCCATGCTATATGCTTCTTGAACAATCTTTTTTTTTAATTAGACTGTTCTGTGTTTGAAGAGGTAGTAGCTAAACTGCTGTAGTATGACCATTTGGGACACAACTTTTTTCAAAAAAATCTTCACTTTGTGAAAATCTGAGGGCCCCAAATCTCTCTGGTAAAATGTTTTAGAATTAGGAATAATAATAAATAGATTATATTATTACATTATAGCTATTGACTAAGGAAGACATATTACAGTTTCTTTAATTGATTACGCTACATTAGCACATTTTGCAAGCTTTTGAATCAGAAGTAACTTAAACTTCACTGCTGTAACCATTATCTGCTTAAAAACACATCTTTAATGCTGAGAGTAATTGTTCTGTTTGAGATATATATGATCACAGTTATCCATCAGGCTAGGTTTAAAAAAAATAATTTTCTGTTTGCTGAATATTGTCTTACTTAACACTAAAAAAAGTTTTAAAGTTTGGCTGTGAAAAGTTGTCACTTCTCTTCAGAACACAAATTAGAAGTTAGATTTAAATGGAATTCATATGTTTAGCCAATAAGTTAATGCAAATTTGAATTTAAAAACACAGAAAGTTTTGATAACAGTTCCTGACATTGGAGGTGATGGCCTTTCTAAAAACTTGCCCTAAAACATAATAAGTCCTGACCGCCTGGCAATGAAGTATTTATGTACCTGAATGTAGGAGATCTAGCTGAGCTGCCAATATTTTGCAGACAGACTTGTGCACGCCAGAGGCATGGTATAGCATCTGTTTATCTAGCTAAGTACCTTTGTAGGCAAGTTGGGTGTCTGTGTCTGTTTTGAGACAGTTGTCTGCTTGGATGAGAGCAGCTGGTGAGGCTGATGCAGCTTCCCAAGGGGTAAACCTGTCACAAGGGAAGAGGTTGCAAATCTTTGGCATGTTTTTTCACTCTTGACTCTGGAACGGGAACCCCACAGCACTAACAAATGCATTTGAACTGCAGAGAGCTACTGTGAGACTGCAGACAGAAGCAACTGATTTTGAGAGGCTGGACAAAATCTGAGCGTGAAGGTGTGGCCTGATTGCCAACAGAAGGGATGAAGTCCTGACCCACCCTGAAAGCCAGGGCACTTGCTGGACCTCCTCACAACGCTGCTTTCCAGGAAACGGTTGTGGGGCAGCTCTCCTATATGGTACGGTGCTTTCTGACCATGAAGCAGGTGAGCTGATGCCCGCCCTGCCACCCTTCCCTTGGTCAGCCCCAGACACTTCCTCGGGAAGGCAAGTGCAGAGTTTGGCTGCACGTGGCAGGTTGCAGAAGCATCTGCAGCATCTCCCCTGCGCGCCTCCCTCCCTCCCTCCCACCACATGGTGCAGCAGGTCTGTTGCATTTCAATACTGCTTCGCTGCAAAAGTGCAGGGCCAGGATTTCCTTGTTTAAGTAGGTGTTAAATTCTCTCTCAGATTCACAGGAATAAAGCATGACCCCCTAAGAAGTTGCATAATGACCCTGACTTATAGAACATCTTGGAACAATTCTTACATTGAAAAGTAAATGAATAACAACACATAAAGTTTACCAACCAAGTGTTAGAAAATGGCAGTTGTGATTCTTACCACATTCCAATTTTTAAAAAATAAGTGTGTGTGTGTTTTCAAAAGATTTTAAAGGGGAGGGAGTATGTTTTAAAGGGAAAACTGCTTCCAGTTGAGATCTAGCCTCAACTAGTTCTGCTTTGACTCAGCTTACTTAACAATATTATACCCCTCTGTTCATAATAATGAGCTGTTTTGTGCAAAGCAGCTCATTATTATGAATGTAAGGGCATGTTTGCACTAGTAAAGCAAATCATAAAAATTGCTGCCCATGTCACGTTTTTCCTTTGTCAATAAAAGATTTTCCTTGGGGTCAGAAACAATTATTGACCAGAGAAAAATCTCAAGTTCTATTTGCAAATTTTACCCGATGATTCTGGAAGTAGGGGAGGAAGTTATGAAACTAAAAGTATGTGTGGAGAACATTATCTGCAAGGTCTTTTATGTTAAGGAAATCATGACATCTGCCAATCTTTCAAATTCCAAAGGGTAAAGAATGAGGTCTGTTAGGCTGTCATTGAACATGACAGGCTTAATGTCAAGTTTATAACAGAAAAAGGGCAATCTTATTGTGGTTTATTCAGTTTTATGTTGCTTGTTCAGTAGAAAAGCTCATTTTTTTTATCTAATTTATAGCATTTGAAATACCAAACAGATTTTTTTACATATCTCCTGAGCTCACGGCTCCTCTTGACTACCCCTTAGTCGTTCCTTTAGGGAGCAGTCTTAAATCCTTCCAATTTAGCATCTATGTGAGACCAGACAATTGTTTTACTTGAGCATATCTTTCAGTTGTTATAGAGCTGTTTCTAACTCCAAACATTTTAGTTTAATTACTGCTTAGAATATTTGCTATATTTTTATCTAGGTTGCCTCTCACTTGAACCCATTGGGCTGAAGAAAGAATTACTCCCCATGCTGTTCTGTAGCCCTTCTTGTTCAGATCTGTAATTGGCCCTGTGTTTTTGACTTTTTGCTAATAAGCACCTTACTTGCTCTCCCACTAGACTCAACCCACCACTTTTGTTTCATGAATTTTACAAAGGATTTTAATAGATGCTTTAGGCTATGCAAAATGTTATATGAAGGAAAGCATTAATGCTCTAGCCTTGACACAAAGGACGTGTGAATGGCTGCTTATCATTACTGTCAGGTATCAAAATTTTCATTAGGAGTTCTGGAGGACAAAAGGGGAAAAAGTGTAGCTATATGAAGGAATATTAACCTATACTGTGTAGCCAACCACAATTGCTTAGCATTTTACATTAACTCTCCTCAGACACTGGCTCTCATTATTTTTACACATACATAATAACCGCTTATTATAGCGGTACAGTTCACACTGATATATTGTAGATAAGGTTGTGTCAGCACTTCCATTATAAACCCTATTTTCAGAGGTTTAAAAGGCAGCTGTAAAAATTTACTCCAGACAGAAGATTGGTTTTCTAGGTTTCTGCCTCAAGCAATAGGTTTTTTTTTTAAACCAATTAAAAACAATTGGCTGTTTTTTCAGCTACAGAAGTAAACAAAACAAATTAAGAGGTTTAAAGCATGTTTTGCACTTCTGTAACTCACAAACCTTTATTAAAAAAAGAGAAAAAGAAATTTTGAAAGCAATCTGTTAATGTTATACTTGCCAGTAGTGTTCTGCAAAAGAAATACACACTGGGCATTGCAACATAGTTATAAACCAGGATCCCACAGCTTAAAATTATTAACTACTGAGTGCAGTAGGTGCTTCTTAACAAAAGCATTGTGGTGGGTTGTGGTTTTTGGTGGGTTTTGGTTTTTTTTTTTTTTTTTTTTTAGCTCTACAATATAAGCCTGGACTTTGCTGTCACCAAACACATGCCTAATTTTTCCCAAGCGCTCGCTCCTCCAGGGGCTGAAGAGAAGAGAGTTTCACGTTGGACTTCTCCTTGGGCTTGCTGGGAAACTGAGGCAGTCTCGTATGTAGCAGCAGCAGACCCATGCACTGTGGTGCTGGGGATCTCTCCTCAAAGCTTTCCAAGCTGCTACAGCAAAATACTGGTCAGAAAGTGGTAGTGGTTAAGAGAACTTCTGGAAAAGGGGTGAGAGCCTTCCCCTCTCCGCTTGTCACCAAGCCTGGCACTGCCACCTTTGCAGAGACAATGGAGGTTAACTCCCATCCCCGCTTTGCATTATGTGGTTATCTATAGAGGCAGCTCTGCTGGTGAAGGGCTCAATGGGGAGAGGCTTACCCCATCAGTCTCCAGGTGAATTATGGCTTCAGTCAGTATGTGACGCTATGGTGCTTTTCACCAACAGTGTCATGAGTACACGCAGCCCCTCACGCTGGAGAGTGGCCAAAAATTCCCTGAAAGCTCCTAAGCAGAGGAGTGATGTGTCTCAAGTTGGGTTTGAAGACTTGTCACACATAAGAGATGTGATGCTTCCTCCTCCTCGCATCTGGAAGGGGAAGGTGTGGCTGTCATTTGCAGAGCTCTTCCCTTGAGTTAGTTAATTCTGTGAATGATGTCCAGGTGCTGTGCATGGCGGATGGAAAAGCACTGCTGGATTTCACTCTGTAACTGTACCTGGCAGTGAGAGAGAAAAATAACAGCACACCCATGGTTATGGAGGTTACTTGGGAGGTACCCAAATTAGTCAGCCTGATGTCCCAACATTTCAGCCCATCTGTTCAAACAGGGATTTACCCAATACTGTGAAATGTGCCTTTCTATCTACTGGGTAATATTATGCATTAATTTCTACAAATGGATTTAGGTATGACATTTCTGACAGTTGTTCAGCTGAATTGGATTAATAATGAATTTTTATAACCCCCTTTTCACTTAAAAATATATTACAGGGCAATGTTTTGAGAAAGCCTCTAGATTTAAAAGAAATGTTTTCAATATATTTAAATAAAGTTGGCTTATTGTGGTAGACGTTGGCAAAAGAAAAAAACAAACCCATGCAGGTTCTTGAAGGCTTGTCTCTAATTTGGAGGTATGTGCAGGGCATGCCGTGTTCCAGAAATGTGGCTGGGAAATGGCAGTGCTGTATCTTTTACCGTAAGACCAAAAGGCCAAATCCTGAAGATGTTTCTAGGTTTTGGCTCAGTCTGCAATGTGGCAAGGTCCCCATCGTAGAACAGAGCAAGGTGCCTGGAACCTGGGAAGAAGTATAATGGTACTTGGAGCAATGGCAAACTGGAAATTGAAGTATTTCAATGATGTGTTTTGAGGTGGCAGTTCATACAAATTGGAAAAATGTGTGTGACAAAGATGACAAAACCCCGTGTTTGCTTGCTTAACTTTCTTTGTTATAATGTAGCGATAACAGCCCAGAAATCAGTCCGTTAATGAAAATAGCTTAGTAAAATATTGAACTTCTGACACTATCGGCTTCTGTTAGTTCCCCTCCTCGCAAATAGACTGCCATCACACTCCACATCGATAATTATCTGTATCCTAGTAGTTACCATGGTACCTGCATACAGAGCAATATTAACCCAGAGGATGGTTGTCATAGGGTACGTTACTATCTGTTCCAGTACTGCAGCAGCTGCTCCAGGCTGTCTGGCACTGAGGCTGTTGCTCCTGGAGGTGCTGGTCTCTGGATGACTCAGCTTCTGGTTCCAGGCAGAAAACCATTGCTACCTGCCTTTCTGAATAGCAAGGTTAGATGAGGTGTGGAGTATCCATAATCACATCTGTCTGCCTTGCAAGGCAATAGCTACGCAACCATGAAATATAATAAGAAGGAAAACACTGAAAAGAAATGTGAAAAGGTAGCAAAGTTCACGCATCATAATGTAGTTTCTATCTAAAGAAAAATTTACATTTAGTTCTAAATCTGAGGAAGTCTTGTTTATGAAGGAGCTAATAGTATCTCTGTAAAGCTCATTAGGTGTAAGCAATCGTATGGTTTAAATCTGCATTTTACAAAAAAAGAAGCTATTTGTGTTTGCAACCGTATAGAAGAATTGCGAATTAAAAATTGAGACAAAGGGTCAGGCAGGTTTTGTCTGGACCAAAGAATTCTTGCTGTGTTCCAGTTCTCTGATCTTTCCTGAAAATGCTGTTTGGTATGCGCTTATTCAGCAGCTAATGAAGATACGATATATCTTGTGAATTTTATGGGGCAATACACCCAAGTGTACTGAAATTGCGAGAACCCAACGAATGAGCGTGCCAGCAGGAAGCAGTGGAGAGACCATGCAGTTGAACACTCACATGGGTGACTACCGAAAATGCAGTTAGGCCAGTCCGTGCCTGCTGTATGTATGGCATTCAGCAAAGTGATTCAGAGCTAACAGTGGGGCAGGAAAGAATGAAATCTCTCTCTCCAAACTTCGCAAGCCAGTCCCTTGGGTTTCTGTGAGGGACGTGTTATGCCCTTACACATTTCCTTGAATATCCAGCATATTGAAAATTACCTGCCACATGCTGGATTTTAATGCAACAGCCACACTTACCACTAAGTGGAAAGAACAGTGTTTATTACAGTCCGGATACTCTCCCTTTTGTGCTGAGTTGTAGGTTACCCCACAATATTTAGTGTGAATGAGGGACTGCTACGTTTTCTCCCCTACATGGAACTGTTTCCACAAGAACTTTGTATAATGAGATAAAAATACTGTGGCTAGGCTTACATGACAGGTTGCAGTTATCTTGAAACAAATAACTGAATTTAAAAAATATTGTTGAAGAGTTGGATTTTTCTTTTCTACAGAGAAATTTAGATTTTAAACGTAGGTAAGGGGAGATATGAGTACAAATTTTTGCCAGCTTGCCATGTGTGCTACCTTCCATCACAGGCATGGCTCTTAGTAAAGTCTTCAGTTCTCTGAAAGCTTACAAAGGCATTATTCACAATAGGTATTTCTCTTTGTAATCCAAGCAGAAGAGGGCAAAACCAGTCTTTGGCTCAGTCTAGCTGGCTGAGATCAGCTACATGCAGAATGTAGATGATTTATGCCAATTAGCCATGGTTAAAATTGAACTACAGGGCATGTCCCTTGGGAGGTGTAACAGCAAGGGAATGAACTCAAGCAGTTTGGTTTCACGTATGTCCCTCAAAGTGAAGACACAACCAAAGAGTGTGAGTTTCTTTCTGCTCCTAAATACTATATTTATTTTTTTTTTTCTGCTTAGTTCTACTTTATTTTCTCTAAAAATAGGAGAAACATACGTGTCAACTGTAGAATGTGAAATACAAAGCAAGTTCTATAAAGTGTTGGTATAATGCACTCTACTTCCAATAATTGTAAACTATTCACAGAATTGCATAGTCTGTAACCTTTTGAGAGTAGAACTGAAGAAGCATTGAAAGAGCGGGGTGGTGAGTACATTTGAAATATGTGGAGAAATATGTATAAACCTCACAGCACCTTTGACTAAAGGTAGATATCAACAGCTAAACCACTTCCAAACACAGAGGCATGATTCAAAATAATAATGCCATTAACTTGGAGACCAGAGAAAATTTATTTCCTCCCCTTATAAATTAGCAGAGTTCTGCAAAACGCATTTGATGGTATGTGTCTGCAAAAGGCAAAGCAGGCTGAAAGAGGAATCGGAGACAAGAACAAAACTTTCCCAGGTGGCTACAACATTTATTTAACTCCAGCAGATGGATCCACCTTAAGAAAGGTCCAAGGAGTGAGATGGAAACCAAATACAGTCAAAGGAAGTTGGGGATGTGGGTGTCAGGTTGTCAGTAATCTGACAGCTATGGTAACTACCCTCTAATCCAGCGGCTCCAGCCACGCTCTCGGCTGACACCGCAAGGACTGACTGACAGCTGAAGAGCGGGCACTTTTTACAGGCAAAAGTGACATCCAGTCTATTAAGGCTGACAAGCACAAAGCAGAGATTTGCCCTGAATGGTTTGGTACTGAAGCCTGGTAAAGGGGTTATTTGAAAGGTCTTAGAGAAAGTGTCAGACTCAAGCTCAGATGATAACAATATTGTAATGATAGCACTGGACAATGAAGTGCTATGATTGCCCATACAGGCCAGGAAGATTGCATGTGGATATTGAGCTCCAGAAACCAGTATACAGCAGCAGTTTCTCAAAAGCAAGCATGCAACAGCTCTAAGAGCCCTCTCTGTCAGAATCTTAGATTTGGGTTTGGGTTTTTTTTCAGTATGTGATAATTTACTTGTGTCTCTGTTATTTTTGCTCTGGTGTCTAAGGAAAAAATTAGCAGCAGGAACAATTACTGCAGATCCCCACAGGAGATACAAATGATGAAACAGTGTTACGCTCAATCCGTAGGTTAAAACAAGATGTTGCAAACTAATGTTCTTAGTATTGAAAATATACAGTAATAATGGAAATAGTTGTATCTTAGTCCCAATGTTAAATTTAATTTCAAAAGTAATGGAGAAATCAGTATCTGATACTGCAATATGAAGACATACGTAGATACGCTGGACAAAATGGGGCTAATAAGTAAATATGAAAAGATTTAACATTGTGTACTAGCTAAGCAGCTGACTGGTATTGTGAGGCTCCAGCAGGTATTACAAACATGACGTATTTCATTATAGCAGGATCTGTATCTGCTCTTGAGTAGCATTAAAAGGAAAACTGTTCCTTTTTCGTAAAGGTCTTAAATTTCTCTTCTGCTCTGTTTGTCTCGGTTTTCATATTGGAATAGAGCATTTAATTAAATGATGAAGTGAGGTGTGGTGGTTTTGGTGTTTGTTTTATTTTTTTTTTTTTTTTTTTTTTACAGACAAGCTTAAAACTGTAGGTAGCTGCCTTCCAGTCTCCACTCTTCCTAGTACTATTCTTCCGATCCCTCATCTAGTGTCTACAGCCTATGTTTTAGACTGGCTTTCCAAGCAGGAGTAGCACCATTCAACAATTAAGCCATCCCATCCACTGATTCTTAGAAAAGATCATTAAAAATCTGTAAAATTGTTTTCCTGATATCAAAGTGATCCTAGTTTATTTTTTCTCCAGGTATTTTTGGGAAGTTGTCCCTTCTTTCCATTAGATTACTTTTATGTAGCTCCAATCTATTAACTGAATCTAGTCTAATGGAGATAAGACTCTGTGTTATGTCTCTTCTGCTTATGACTACATTTTCTGGGGAATAAAAGTTTACAAACCAAAATGAACCAGATCAGGTTGAAAAGCAAAGATTCTAGTTGCCAAGAAAAAAGAATGGCGAAATCATGGTCACGGCCTGGAGAATGAAGACTTTACAGGAAAAAGCTTCTAAAACCTGCATGTGATTTGATTGCCAGTGGGTGAATAGTCAAGACTGGAGTAATTTCCATCCATTGCTACTGGTTTTCAAATTATTGCCTCGAAGCAGTACTGTGTGCTAAGGTGAAGTATTTCAACAGCAATGTAACTGCTTCTGTTATTCAGAATAACAAAGAACTAACACAGTATTTGTGTCGAAATTGCATTTGTGCATGGGACCAGTAGTTGGGACTTGAAAAATCAGAGAACAACTGCCAAAAAAAAAAAAAAAAATCACATCAGATAGGGACAGACCACCAAAAGTGACAACATTTTGGCACTGAAGATTGGTAAAGGTACCTCCTCTGTGTGGCCTAACTAAAACAGTTTACAACACAGTGGGTGCAGGCAGTATGCATGAATTTGTATCCAGCCACGTCCTTATCCAGCTTGGGCTTCTCTGAAATCGGTGTGATGATATACCATGCTATGCTGTGCAGTGAGATCTCCTGCCAGATAGCTAGAAAAAATGCAGCAATAGTGGAGCCTAGGGTGACTGCTAGAAACTACAGCATCCTTGCTTTACAGCTACTATTCTTTTGTGGACTTACGTTATGGTGTCTTACTGCCTTGTTTCTCAGTGAATAGGATTTTTGGTTTGTTTGTGTTTAGTATGTGGTGTTACATTGAGAAGGCATGCCTGAAAGCTTGCTTGGAGAAATAGCAATCTAACCTCCAACTCCTTCCCTTTTTACCTTTTCTCGCTTTTTTCTTCTCCCACTAACCTTGACCTACTGCGTGACACTTAGTGACTTTGTAGCACACTGTATCAGGATCTCAGCTAAATTTTGAAACAATTAAGATACCGTAAGGTGCAGTAGCAAAGCCCCTGCCACTGGTGGAAGCGTTTTTGTTTGAAGATGGAGGCGTAATTTCAGGCATGTGGAAGAGTTGGTGCCAGTAACTGATGGTAGGAGTGGGTACAGTTTTTGGCTGAGAAGCCGAGGCAGAGCAAATGTGACCTTGGCCAGTCATGCCCACCCTGATGTACTGTGGACCGCACAGACAGATGTGTTACGTAGGCTGGCTTAATGCGATATGTAGATCCTGGATGGGTTTTGGACTTCATCGCGAACTAAAAACATTGTGGTTTCTTTGCTGAAGTCCTTTATGCCACTATGAAATTTTCCAAACGGTTCTGCTCTGAGCTGTACGAATAATTGTTTTCATTCCTCCATGTGTTCTGGATTTCTCGAACATTTAGGTGATGTAGGTTGCAATTGTTTGAGCTGGTAAGACCAATGAGTAGAATTGAGTCTCTGAGTTAACGTATACTGTGTGAATGTTGAAACCCACTGTTTTCAAAGACAGCCCTACCAGTCAACAGGAAATAAGTGAAAATTATATGAATACATTAAATGTGGTTACTCATCCTATGAAAAATACAGCATATTTTCATACGTTTGTTCAACTCTACTAATATATATATATAGGCTGTGTTTTGTGATTTGGTGGTTTGTTTTGAGGTGGTTGGTTTGTTTGTTTTCTAAGCTAGGATTTGCCTTTGTTTCCTTGCTGAAATTCCCTTTTTTCAATTCCATGTATTGAGAGAAAATCATATGTACTTCTGGGAAAATATTTCTTTGATCTGTGTAGTGATTCATTTGAACAACAATTTAATGCTATTTTTTCAGTACGCTAGGTTTTACTAAGAACAACCAAACCCACTTGCAGATTTTACATTTGTGTCCTGCTTCTAGAAATATATCCTTTTTGGCAAGAGTTCAGTAGAAAGAATTACCTGAAACTTGGTGCCAATGTATTAGTTTATTTGCTGTTCTAAACTAAAAACCCGCTCGCTTACTGTATAGTAGTCATCTGTCATTTACAAAATGACACGTCCAATTTAAAACCACTAGGAAACAAAATGTTTAATCAGAATTTTAGGAATACTTGCTAACCGTGAATCTTGAAGGCCTAACTACTTCGCTATTACAGTGCAATTTCTCTGACAAGTGGTGTGGTCTGCTGCAGAGGACGTACAAGTGCAAGTCAGCATCACCTTGGGCACGTTACTTTATTTGTCCTTTGCCCCAATTTTCCAGTCTGTGGAACAGGAAATAGAGATATTTTCCCATTTATAGGAAAGGTATTGACAGGAGAGAAGGTTCAAGTGGGTTACTTACATCTCAGACTGCCACTAAGTTTTTATTACATGTGCTTGTCAAAGGTATTAGAAAATATCGTAGATTGTTTGATATTCATGTGAAACTTTGTTTTATGGTGGAATTATGTGACATGGTGGGATTTGGTAGGGCAGGAAGCCTGTTTTAGTTGTGTGTTGCTAGGACATAACTAAAAGATATGAGCACAGACCACTGAAGTACAAATTTTAGTGATGAAAATCTTCACAAAAGTTTTATACAGAGGCTTGGCTCCTCCTGGGTCATCAAACTCAGTCCCTTTGTACATTAAATTTTGCTATTTTTTTTTTTTTACTCATGTATTGTGCTTGGTTTGTATTAGTAATATTATCACCATAAGTTCCTAAGTTACAGAGTTACCCTGCATAAATACATAAAGCAAAAGAAAACCCCTACCCTGAGGAGCTCAGCTTAAACAGATGAGACAGATGGAGATGTGAAATGATTCACCCAGGATCACTGCAGAAACAGGCGGTCAGTCACAGACAAAGGTCTTCGAACTCCAGGCGGACCCAGGGATTAGGCTGCCCCAGCTCCTCTGGGCTGCTCCTTGGAGTAATGCTCTCCTTCAGGCATTGTCCTGTTTATGTTCTTTCACTTCTCCAAATAGAAAATCCAATGTGCTGTGGATATAAAGTTTTAAATATGAGTTTATATTGGGAAAATAGAAATGCCTGATGATAAAAAGCAGAAGCTGGTTGCAGTATATCCTGGGTATGTTTCAGAAGACGGAGCTCTGACAATGTTGTAAGCTGTTTAAATTACCCATACAGCCAAGAGAAATGTAAATCTTTATTAGTATTTTTGCTTTATTATACTTTAGCGTTTACCATTAACAGTTGATTTTTAAATATGGTAAGGGAATCCTTTTTCCATAGAGTAGTTGTGGAAAGCCTTGCAGATTTAAAAGAAAAAAAAAAAAGATAAAGAGAGAATGACCACTGAAGACCTGAAAAGAGAAGAATTGGATAATGAACGTTCAATCAGTCTGAGGCATTTTGTAAATCAGACCACTTTTATTTGGATATACTATTGTTTAACAGCCAGTTTAAATTGGGACCAGCATCCTGATTCTGGACAACATGGCTTTTATTGGAAGTCCCTGCCACTTTTAAACATCTTTAATACATTTTAAAAATAGAACTGTAAAAACCAGTAACCAGACTTCAAAGCGAAGACATGTTGTGCCAGAATTACGAAGCTGGTGCCGATTTTCACTGGTTGTAAAGCCTTGGGAGCGCCCTGTGGTCTGTCCCACGGTGACAAACACCAGGAGCGCAGGTGGCTGGTGCGGAAGCACCCACGGAGAGAGGGCACCCTCGGCACCGGGGCCGTGCGGAACCTTGGACCCTTGTCCTCTCTCCTCAATCAACCGCTCGTGCCGTGGGGCCCCAATAACGTGGCCTGGCCTCCAGCATGGGATTGGTATCTTGGGGCATGGAAAAGCAGCATGTTAATGGCAAATTAGGACAGCAAGGGTCTTTCAGTTGGTTTTTGGTGGCCCTCGGCAGCATATTGCCTAGGGGAAACTGAGGGCCACCTGTAGGCACTGCTCTGTGTAAGAGCTTTTCTGTCAGAGCATGTTTGTTCTACACCAACCTTTTGAAAGGAAGTAGGCCCAAAAAAGGTCTCTAACATTTCTGTGTATTGCTCCAGGAGTGAGGTAGAGGAGTCTGTAAAAGTGATATAACAGTTATCTGTGTGATGGTCCTGGGAGAAATAGCCAAGGGGGAAAAAAGAAAACACTTCCTTTTTTTAATCTCTCTGCTTAATATGTGATACTTTCTATGTCTATGTACTAAGGTGAAGGGAGAGGATCTGCTGGCTTAAACTGGCAGTGCTCAACTGGAGCTCCACCAACCTTGAGATGACGACTGCCCTGGAGCTGGCATCATTTAGACCTGCATTGGAGGAGGATTAGACCTAGATGTTTCTCAAGCAAGCACTGACATAGGGGCTATGGCACTTCAGCTGCATGCTTCTTCACTTGACTTCCAGGCAGGTCCTCTAAAGTACCATAATTTATCATTGGCTTGGCTTATGTGCTACCATTGCTACACCCCTCTCCCAGGAAAAATACCACAGCAAAGCATCCATATGTGGGGATCTTCCTTGGTAGCTTTCTGCAGTGTGTACTTCAGAACTACTAGTGCTATTGTGCAGGGAGGTATTGTTGCAATGCAGCTTGAGAAATTTGTTTGAGATGAATAGGCTACGACAACAGGTTTATTGCCACCTTCAAATAGGCAAAGATGTGAAAGAGATCTCTCCAGTGACATATCTGCAGAGAATGTTCACCTGGGAATAGGCTAATTGCATGCTTGATGCCACTGCAAACCCACCTATGCATAACTAAAATGAGCACATATCTGACAACTGCACTGAATTTTAAAAGAAATGTAAAAATACAGTGATTATAGATCTTCAGAGCCTGGCATATATCTGCTCAACACTGAAGATTTTATTTATTAAAGACAGACTCTGTGTCAAAGTTTTGGAAAATTAGGACCCAAAGATGTACTTCACTAAATGTTGAGTGGAAGAGCTTCTGTCAGAATGTGAATTCATGACCATGTTAGGATTATCTCTGGCTATAGCTTTGGCACAGGCTCTTTCTGATTTTACCGTTAAAGAGAACTACAACTTTTGTTATGTATTAGAATCTTATTTTTAAATCCAAAGGTGTTTGCTGGCATCCTTTGCAGAAAAAAATTCCTGTGGGTAAGTGGTTCCTGACATAACTGAGCTATTTGATATTTACATGTGACCATCATTATGGTTTCAGATCCTCTTACAAAATTTAAATAAGGTGTCTGAATAGCCTACAGAGGGCTCTTACAGGTCTTTTTTTCTTTAGTTGCCTTGTCTAAAGGAAGTCAGGATTGGTTACAGTTGAATTTCTTCTTATTTTTTATTTCCCAGCAGTGCTGTATTCATCTAAGATTTCTCCATCTTAACAGATTTAGAGTTTAGTTAACTCTAATGCTGCTACTGTAATTCTGGAGAGCAGGTTAGCAGCAGTGCCCAGGAGAGCTGGTCTCTTCCGGATACACGGTGTAATGTCCTCTGTGAGGAAAGAGGGACCCAGCTTTCCCCCCACGAGAGGGGATTCGTTACTAATGGTGCTGACCACACACGCAGCCCCAGACCCTTCCAGGCTCCCTAGCTTGCAGGCTGTTAGACCCGAGTACTGCTGCCACACACAGTGTATCTAAATCTTGGCAGAGGTTAAGCAATCTTGGAAGAGACTGCTGACTGCACACTTGGCAAAGCACCTCTTTCGGGGAGAAGGGTGAACCTCACGAGGTCCTCTGCTGGTTTTCTTCACTCCCACATTGAATTACTGCAGTGTTCCCTGTATGGGACTACTCTAGAAAGTGCTGTTGAACCTCCAGCTGATACAGGCAATTGCCGTCTGCCTGCAAAGCAGCTTTTCATACTTGGATCGTGATGAAGTCCATGATGCCCTCAAGCAGGACATCCAGCAGGGAAAAAAGCACCCATTGCTACGTGTCCACATGCAAGAGCAAGGGGTGCATCGTGCGGGGCTCTGCAAACTCGTGGCTGTGTGCCGGGGAGGAAACTCCCCATGGCAGAAGCCTCTGTTGCCGGAGGCAGCACCGCAGCCCCTGCTGCTGCCAGCCATGCCAGCGTGGGCAGCTGTGGTACCGGGTGGGCAGACCCTACTTGAGCAGTGAGGTGAGGCAATCAAGCTGCTTTGTGGGGGTTTGGATGCCATCCTGGGCATAAAGAGCTTCTTGTTTAGTTAGGACGTGTATAAAGGATAATAAAAATAATGAGAAAGGGCAGATAGGGAATTGTCTTTGGTAGTTTTGAGTTTCTCTGTTTTTTTTGTAACAAATGGTGGGTTTTTTTCTTCCCAAGTTCCTTACAACCTCACTTTACCTAGCTATTGGATTTCTTGCAGGTGTCACAGCATGAGCACAGAATCAGAAATGTAGTGAGGACCTCAAGAGAGTGCCTAATCTGACCTTTTGCATGGAGGCTAAATCAAGATGCTTGATTGCCTGGCTTGCCCTTCACGGGGATATTAGTGCATAGATACTAGTTCTGGGCTGCCTTACACACCTGTGGATATGCACATTAAGACTCTCTATCGGTTACAAGCAAAGTGTAAAGGGCAGCAGGCTGAACAAGGCGCTGTGGGAAGGTCTCTGGAGTTGGTGTTTTTCACTGGCATCTGTTAATAAGTTGGGGCTAAAAACTCTAGTTTGAGGTGGCGGCCAGCAGAGAATTTTACAGCTGTAGACAAGTATCTAAAAGGATTTGGCTCTTTAAGTGTTAGCAACAAATTGCACAGGAATGCCTGAATATATTTTAAAACCAAATAAAGTGTAAGTTAAATATATAGAGGGCTTTTCTTTCACTCAGAGCATAAATAAGAATTTTCTTATCTCTTGCTAAAGGTCTGCAAGCAGGAGCTTTAATAGAGTTCAGGAAAGGTGTACGAATAGGTGTGTATAACCATTACTTAGGCACCCATTTAATCTCTGGAAGGATTCATGGGCTTACCAAATTGTGGAGAGAAATGTATGTTTTCCTGGGATCTATGGGTGATCTTAAGTTGTTGGGTTTTTTTGTTTTTTTTTTTTCCTTCAGTGCCCCCAGGACTCTGCTACCTGTATTTCTGTTTTGTGAAGAAAGTGGTTAAGAAACAAGTGATAGGCTTGAGATCACTCCAGCCAGTAAGTTTTCAGACTTGAAGTGGAACTGGAAATGATGGATCTTGGTCTACTCTTTATTGCCTCTGCCTTTTCTTCCTACAACACGCTGCATTGTAAACATAAATTATTACTGTATGGCAGGAATCTTACTCATCTTCATTAAACTGAAGGTGGTGTTAAAATTCTGCTCTGGTCAACATCAGAGAAATACCTATTTGAGGAAGAAATAGCATATGTGTATCTGTCTGAATTGCAATGATGCTATTAGTACCTTGAAGTGACTTTTCTCTTACAGCTAGTATCTGGTATCAGGATGCTTCTTGCCTAGCAGCCTTCAAGTTGCCCTTCTGAGCTGAAGTTCAACACCATGCAAAATTATAAACCAGTAAGTTTGTGTACGATATAAATGCTTGAACGCTTTTACAGCTATTTGTTTGACAAGTTTGGGGAAAAAAGCAAATAATGCTTAGCATTCCCATTCACAGTGCTACAAAAATTTATTGTTCACTGAGGTTAAATTACAGTATAGTGAAATGAAAGCATGCATATATGGTCACTCCTTTATGGACTCCTGATAGCAATTAAAAAAAATGTGCCAACTTAGCTAATTGTAAAAAAAAAAAAAAAAAACAAAACCCCAAAAACCTCTCCTTGCCATGCTGTAGTTAATGGAGTTCTGCAACTACATTATAATGTCTGCTTTATAAAGAGGGCATACTCTACATTCATTTTACTTCATTCAGCTTATTTTTTTTTATTATTCTCAGAATAAGAAGGCACTACACTGCATCAGTAAGCACTACTTATATATACATTGGATTTAATAATATATGAAGATAATCCTTCTGGCTTTAACATGCAATCTTAGAGATAGACACAATTTTGATTGTAGAACAAAATACTGCCAATATAAAATCAGTCAAAAGTCTGAGTCTTGGAACTGATATATAAAAGTTATGCTCCCTCTACAGACAAGCATATGAATAAATATGAATGATTTATCTCAGCATCTTTTTTTTTTCTTTTTTCTTAAGAGTTACAGTTGTCTATATAATAGTTTCTTTGTTTCACCAACATTTTCTGGAAGGCTGCCCAGCACTGTTTGTTCTTACAGTAGGTGGAAATTAAAAGAATATAAAGGTGCCAAAACAAAATAGTACTGATTATTCTCTTTCCAGTGATATAATCCTTCCAACCCCAAACTGTTAATTCCTAGCATCCTTAGCCTGTTGAGCTAAGTAGTCTAAACTAAGCATCTCTTTTATTTGTCAAAAATTAACTGGAAGCTACAAACAAACCATTTTCTATCATTTAACTGTTAAACTGTGAGAAACCTCTAACTTAGGAAAACTTTGTTTTTCTATAGAGCGAGATCCTGACTTGGAGGAGGAAGTATTTTCATTGCATTTGGGAGGCTCGGGTATGATGAAGTTCCTTACATAGCACATGAACATGGGAGTGATTCTGGCTCCAGTTTTTAGGTACCAGTGTTCCCCTGTGAAAAGTCAATGAACATGCTGAACACGCAAATAGGTTTGGCTGCTGTGGCCTAAATGTTGCTAAAAATCAACAATGATGTGAACTGTTCAAAACTGCAGCCTCCTGTGCAAGGGTCTTACACAAAGGCCTTCTTGAAAATACTTCTGCAAGCTGTGGACAACAAGAAAGGCAGACCGAGCTGTGTCTGAGAGCAGGGTCCAGCCCAGCCTGTACAGATACAGGTGGGTCCATGCTGCTTTTGTTAAGTTGCTCTTGACGCTGTTCAAGATTGTATTTAAGCACTGTGTACAGTAGCTATGAACCCAGCAACTGTGAAGCACATTTTAAGGTTGTCACAAGAAAATTAATCAAAGTAGAAGCAATATTAATAGTGGCATTGTTATTCCTTTGTTGTGGTATTTATCCCCACAGTCAAGCTCCCATTTTACTATCTGATGCTCGTACCAGTGAGAAGAGGTAGTCTTTATCTAGGACAGTTTACGGTCCAAACCAACAAGGTTGATAAAAAGGAAAGACTTATCCTTATGCCCTTTTTTCTCTTATTTTCTTCTTTTTCTGCTTACGTTAGAAACTTGTTAGGGTTGATGTCTGTGCCTTGCTGGTTGGGCATAGCATGACACAAATGATTAACAAAAATACTCAAAACTGAGACCTGATACAGAGTAATGACAGGCTATACTCTTTGTTTTCCCTCAATAGGGTAAATCCTAAGAAATAAATTGATGAGGAAAAAGAAAAGGTAAAGGTAAATAAAGTCTTAAAAATGGGAAGATTTGTTAATAGACACTCCTAAACCATAGAGTGGCACCTTTCTAGTTTCTGCTTTGTTCTGTGTTTTCTTCTGTGATTTTAGAGGAGGGAAGAGTACTTTACACTAACTGCTGTTGTCGATGTGAAAAAACTCTCATTTTTGCATTTGTTTTGGAGCTTGCTTGGTGAATTTCCTTGAAATCAGCAAGGTTTGTGCAGGTCACTAATTAGTTCTGGAGTTAAGCCAGCTAAAGGGAAGCTCATCTTTCTCTTAAAGTAAGTGAACAGTGCAGCATGACAATGGAGGGAGAGGTCTGGTGATTTGTGCTCTAATGCTTGTTTCTGAGAATTGAATTTTGGACGTGTTATGTAAGAAAAGAATCCTAGTCAGAACTTGGCGTACAAAGAAAGAGCGTAATGGGTCTTGCTACTACAACAGGCTATTGGCATTGTCCATAAATTTGGGACCAATAAATGGATAAGAGAAAACTAGGATATGTCTGAGGAAAAAAAACTATGGAAAGTCTTCTTTCATTTCAGTCTAAGTGCATCTGAAATGTAGATACTTAACTGTATTATAAGCAGAATTAAGAAACAAACTTTTAAAAAAGCAGCAATGCTTTATTTCCCAAGATCTGGGGTAGCAGCAATAGCCTGTATGGAATGGCTCCCATGCTCCTTCCACTTCTGCTCTTGCCTGCAAGTGGTTCTTGCAGAGGTAGGTAAAGATGAGTCAAATATTCCTCCAGATTTTTCTCGGCAGAAATATGTTCTAAGTACATGCAAAGGATTGAAGACAAAAAGCAGTTCTGCCTGTCTTCAGTATTGTCTTTCGTTACAAAACAGGATGTACTTTTAATCTGGTGGCAAACCTGGTGTTGTTACAGATCAAAGGACATCCTCTACTCAGGGCAGAAGGGAAAAGGAGGCAGCGGCAGAGCAGCTGTCGAAGGGTAAAAGTCTGAGCTCTTAGATCCAAACCAAAAAGAGACTTGTCTGAGTGAGGTCTTCAGGACTCGGCCCCTTGGGAAATGCACAGTGATGAATGCTCTCTCGTACAGTTGGCCGTAGAGCAAGACCAAGGTTTGTGTTACAGCTTTAATTTGACCTATGGTGGGTGTACACTGCGGG